>JANHFO010001513.1:36493-48473 GCA_032468095.1 Pareas carinatus
TGCACTGACCTCAGAAATGGCTGCACGGCCCTCAAAACAGTCTGCACTGGCCTCCAAATAGCCTTTTCTGAGACCAGCATGGCCTTTTCTGAGGCCACCCTGGCCCTCCAAACGGGCCATGCTGGCCTCCAAACTGGCCGCGCTGACCTCAAAATGGGCTGTGCGGGCCTCACAACCTCATAGCAGAGCACGGGTATTAAAAGCTAGTTCTAGATAAAAAGATCTATAATATTACACTTTCAAAAAAAGATTGAGTTGTCTTGCTTTTTCTACCTTGGTCCTCCTTTTTCGTTTTCCCATTTATCTATTTATTTCCAAATAATCATTTATAAAAATTAGAGGTACCAACCTGTGTAAATCCTTCAACAGTATTTGCATTTAAATTGAAAATGTGAGTGCATCTCATCTTATAAAGTGCCAAGTAATTATTTGATATTTAAAACTTTGGAGATGTCCTGGTAGGATAATGACTCACCATTTAATTGTTCTGACAGTTTTTCAAAGTTATGAATTGATTAAAGTTGAAGACTGAACAAGGCTTCACAAAGTGCAGAGTAGGAAGCTCCTGGTAACTACAAAGAAAGATGATTTGAAGGCATTAGTGAATAAATGAATTGTGATGTCCTGGTTTAAGCATACTTTCTTTGTAGGGTTCCATGTTTAAATCTGAGTTATTTTAGCACCTAATAAAGATTTGGAATCTAGATAATGAATCTAGACAATTCTAAGGGACATGTTCAGCATATAAAACTTCCCAAATTTCAATTCCTGATATCTTCAAATAAAAGGACTCGACTAACAAAGTTTCCATATCTCGGATAATATAGGAGGAGTGAGGGTTGACTTAAAAGAGAGATCAGGCTAGTATCTCTGTATAACCACAAGCAGACTTGTAAGTCCAAACTCCTTCGAATTCTGTTGACCCTTATCCAACTCCAAGCAAGTGCTAATCATTAATTGAGAAGATTCTGTGCATAGACTGTTTAGAAATAAATCAGTTTAATTGTACCTTCAGTTATTTGTGCCTGGCAGATGAGTGTTAAAAGTCAGAAAAGCTAGTGTAGTACCAAACTAGTATAGTCTTAAGGACATAAGAGAAGTCCAGCTGGATCAGGTCAAAAATCTATCATCCAGAATTTGTGTCACAATGTACGTATCCTACAAGTACATCCCTTGTGGGGAATATAGCTTACTTTCACAGTTGCTCCTTAGAGGAAGGTATTCAAGTGCAAATCATTTTGAACTGGATTTGCATAATCAATTCAATCTGAAATATATTATGTCAATTTGAAACATTATTTTTTTGGAACATCACATCTTCAGATTTGTGCAATTCCATTCCTCAAAAAGCAAACTGATTCTCTGTATGTACAAAAGTTATGAATCTGTCAGTTCAAATTGATTTGATTCAACTAATTAATGTGATTTAGAGATTTGATTGATTTGCCTTTCAGTGAAATTTCCAAATTCAATCTTCTCATAGTTCTATTTTGAAGGCCATGCCCTTGGACTCTGGAAAAAACAGGCACCCATCAGAATTAATCATGTGATTGAATAGCTGTTCCAAAAAATACTGAAGAAGAAACTTCAATTTTGCAAAGACACAGCTGTGCTTCAGAAAGCTAACTGAAGTTAAAATAAAAGCAACTCTTCAACATCTCTTACTTTTTAAAACAAAACATTTGTCTGATCTTCCAGATTCTGGCACTTTTTTCCTATGGATTTTAAATTTTATAGATCAATAGGAAATTTTGTCTGACTGAACAGAGATCCCCTCCCTAAGTGAATAAGTAGAGGAAGAAAACATGTCCTGGTCTACTCACCTTTAATCTATTTTCATACAATCAGAAAATTAGAAGAATCTCACAGTCCATCTGAAGAAAGAATAAGTTTCTTATCTCATTGTATAAGCACAAAGTGCCCCTTCCTTTGATCACCACATTGTAGTTCCAGATTCAAGTCAACATATTTTTGCAATTTGAAATCTTCTAGAGGAGCTAGCTGGACATTCTCAGAATTTTAATCCAAACTTATCTAGAGGGGGCAAGGTTGAAAAAGAGTACTGAACCTTTCTTTCCTACAGTCTTCAACCAGCAACCCACAGTTTAGTAATTGTGTAATCTACATTATCATAAGCTCCTCTCTCCCATCCATTGTAACATTCCTCATCTCCAAGAGCCCTGGTGGTGCAGTGGTTAGAATGTAGTATTGGAGGCTAATTCTGCCAACTGCCAGCAGTTTGATTCTCACTGACTCAAGGTGTTTTCTGCCTTCCATCCTTCCAAGCTCAGTCAAATGTGGGGCAATATGCTGACTCTGTAAATCACTTAGAAAGGACTGTAGAGCTCTATAAAGCAGTGTATAAGTCTAAGCGCTGTTGCTATCTCCTCTCTTGCACAAAATTGAGACTTTCTTTATCTAGCCGGAAAGCTTTTCATCCAAACTGTGGTCTTGAATCAAAACCTTCATGTTTCAAAATTGTTCAGATATATTACTCCACTTGTGTTGAATTCATCTAAAATGCTTGTCTTTTAAGAGCGCTGTTTGGGATTGTGTTTAGAATTTGTGTTCTGCTCAGAAATGACTGTAATTTCTGAAGGTCTGAACTGATGCACGATTCTATGCCTTTGCAATACCTGCGGTGCCTGTACATTTTGGAAATAGATTATTAAATAGAAACCAGAGGTCTCCAGTGTTCTCTCTACTTTGTGATAGCTACCCTGAAGTCCCTGATGCTTGACTAAAGAAAAGCATGAATAATTTGTTGTCACTCCTCCTTAGCTGTAGCAGAGTATTCAACTTTTTCAGTTATTCCATCGCTGTGCTGAGTTGTGCATTATACTAGGCAATGCTAAGCAAATGCCACATGAGAATGGGTTTGTTTCCATGGTGCTAATAGGTCCTGCTTTTACTAGAATCCTTTGAACTAATGGAAATGAGAATAATAATGAGAATTACTATGCTAGCCTTGTCAGCTGTCATTTGCTGTGGGCTGCTGTTATTTACTTTTTAAAATAAAACATGGATCAGCCTTTGTATTTGATTGCTTCCTTTATGAAATGTGGATGTTGAAATGTTACATTTAATCAGAGAGTTCTGATAGTTTAATGATGGAGGATTTTTTCCAATAAGTCGCTAAGTCTAATCAGAAACTAGGAGAGTGGTATACTGCACACTGAAGAAAATATTTAAAGAAAGTATTTTAAACCATGCAGGGCAAGAAGAGCTGAATGCACATTTAAAATCAATGTGTGTAAATCTTGTGTTGCTGTATATTTACCTCAAACCTATATTTAGCTGAAGCTTGCAGGTATTCAACCCTTAAATCTGCATACTTCCAAGCTCCAGACCCCAAAAAGAATATATCAATAGATGAGCATGTAGAAATGACCCCAACATATCTGTGATTCAGCTTTAGTAAGTCTAGCATGCTGCTTTCAGCATCAACAAGTCAAATGCTTAGAAGCCAGCCATAAAACTAATACCTATCCCTGTCTATCATTCCAGACATCTTCCCCCCCCCCCAGATCTTCTGTCTCTGAATACGGACATTTCTCTTAAAATTTTTAGAGTCTCAATAAGAGCCTCACTGTGAAAATGGCAATCTCTATGAATTCACTGAATGTATAAGATTGTGCTAGCCCTGCCTGTACACAACAGCTTTACATATTGCATGCACCCCAAATGTTACCCATGATTCATCAGAAAGGGACCCCCTGTGTTCATGGAAGAACATCTGTCGGCTTCCTCTATGCAAGTAGGTTTTCATTCATATGAATGGAACCTTGTCACACTATAATTGGCTATATCAGAATCAGAATTTATTTTGCCAAATGTCAGGACACACAAGGAATTTGTCCCTGGTGTACATGTTCAATACCTACATACAAACAATAAACAAACTGTGATTGCAATCAAAGATACATTCATAATTATTTGTATACATAAGCATAATCATTTCTATATATAAGCATAAGATACATTCATAGTCATAAAGTACATTCATCTTGTCAAGTACATATGCATTGCAATCGACAAATCACAATCTTCATCATGAATATAATTCACAATCATAAGTACATTCATCATGTCATCATGTTATAAAGTACAATCATCATGTCACAAAACACATTTCATCCTGTCACATCAGCATGTATATACACTTGTAACTCTAGATATTGCTGACAAAATCATCAAGATTAGTGTATATCAACCGGTTCCATCTCCTTGTACATCAAGAGATGAATTAATAAAACTCTCTTGTTGTCTTTCTAAAAATTTATATAGAATAACTATCTAGTCATCAACCTGTCTTCTCCATGTGCCTATATTATTCATCTATACAGATTGAGCAACAGTTGTCTATATCTCTTGGTGATTTAAAAAAAAATGAAAGCAATAAAAGATGGTGCCAAAGGAAGACCCATCATGAAAGTGTAAACAAAGGCATTTTCCTCAACCCGGTGCTATCAGATGTGTTAAACTTTTATCTCCCTAACCTTGAACTGTCATTGTCACATTGGAGTTGTGGGAGTAGACATTCAATTCCTATGGCATTCCAGGGAAGCCTGATCCTAGAATCCATAAGGAATTATGAAAAATTGACTGCAATCCTGCACCAGGATATTGTGGGAAATCAGATTGTTTTCAAAGGCAAGTTTCATCATCATGGTATGAGGCAATGTCTCTATTGCCACAATATATAGAGAGCTTTAAAAGTAGATTGAAATAAGATCATTGTATAGTTAAACTTCAAGTTAGTGAAAAAGGAGTGAATATTCCATACTTCCCTTACAGACTTTTCACAAGTTCTTTTGACTTGAAACAACTGATTTGCTTTGAACCTTGGAAGGCAATTGTCTTGTTGTATGCCTATTTTATCATTGTTTGGCCCTAGTTGCATTGTTTTGTGTTTTCACTGAAATGTACAACCTAGAACAGGAGTCCTATAATACTACAATACTAGAGCCAGAATTCTGAATCAGGAGTCCCTGAATAGATTTCAAAGCGTTTGTGAACTTGGATGGGAAAAATACTTTATTTTCATTAATCTCTAACTGAAATTTAGCTTTTCATTGAATAATGTATATAGGCTACAAAGTAGTTCATGGCGGCTAGCCTCCAAAAATATGTGTTAACTTCAATAAATCTCATTATCTAAAATGATCATATCTCAGAAAAAGCGATAGCCTTTATATTGATTTAATGGATTAATAAAGAGAAATAAACATATATTACTATTTGTTATTTTTAAATATTTAAAAAAAAATATCAAACTATATATTAGTACACAATTTCCTTTCTAAGAGAATCTATACCTACATACTTTATTTCATGACAATAGAAAAAATTGTAGTTCAGGGTTGAATTGTTAGGTCTTTGGTGCTCTCTGAGTTTGGTTGTTTTCGCAGACGTCTCATTACCCAACTAGGTAATATCATCAGTTCCTTACTAGCATTGATGATGTTACCTAATTTAGGTAATGAAATGTCTGCCAGAAAATAACCAAGTTCAGAGTGCATCAAGGACTACAAAGTTGATTATATATGTTTAGAAACTTTTTTTTTCCCTGAGAAGAGGTCTTTAGATTTCAACAAACTCTTAAAGGAGTCCATGGCATATAAAGATTAAGAACCTCAGCTTCAGAATAACCTAAACGTCTAGGGAAATTGGTAAAGTTGATTTCACCCCAGCGAGAAGATAATACGTTCATATTGCATTGAAAGGATATTCTCTTCTGATTTTTTTGGCAGTCAAGACCGGACATTAGTTTCATGTTAGAGTCAAATCTTGTTATCAATCATAGACTGGCACAGAGTCAAGGTACTTGAGTGTTAAAAGACCCTCTGTGCATGCTTGTTTGCAAAATTTGATCTGGCTATCAAGAACTATATATGGGGCCATTAACAGTGCGAAACAAAATCCACCATCAAGACACTGCAACAAAGAACTGAATTGAAACATAATGGGAGAGTCATATTGCTACACAGTGCCAATTATATTACCACATTGTTTCTTTGCTACAAGACTGATAAGAATCTACAAGCGCCTAGAGCCCAAGGGATCTGAACATGTCTGGTGAAAATTGGAAATCAATAGGAGTCTATAATCGCAAGCAAACTGCATCATTTTCACGGAGGTGAAAGATGAGAGACATCATTGCATTACCAGAGATGTTGTTACACAAGAGTGAAATCTTCTTTATTCCTTATGAGCAATACATCAGGATGATGTAAAAGAGAAAGGACGGATTTTTTTTTCCTTTAAAGGACATCTTTAGCTAAATGCACCAGTGCTCATATTTACCATTGCAGAACGGAAAAGTGTTAAACAAATGTACTAGGTTTGTGGGGGTTTTTTAAATTTTTTTTGGGATGTTTTGTATTTTTAAGCAACTAGATTCTCCATGAGACATGTTCTGGCTGACAGGATGATTGCCATCTAGCTTGCTATCACAAATTCATCAGGTCATCTCCAATAAAAAAACTGATGTCCGTAAATAAAGACATACATTTAGTACACAAGGCTGACCTGAAAGTTGGAGGTGAATTTATTCATTTATTTATTTATTAAACAAATTTATATACCAATTGAACAAAAGCTCCCAGACAGGTTTATTGGATTTACTTTCAGTAAGTTTTTAATCTGGATATGGGGAAATGCTATTCTTCTGAGAAGCTTATCAAAGTTTCACCGCGAGAAAATAAGTAACAGCAAAGAAAAATCAATCACCAAATATTTCCTGTTCCTGTGAGGGTACCCTTATCAACCAAAGGGGTAACAGAGAAAGGAAGGATATCCATCTTAGCAAAAAAAGGCATCGATGATATAAAATAAAAGTGAAACATTTGATAAAATAATTTTCATTATCATAGTTAACTCTCGCTTCTTTTCCCAAGTGAGCCCAATTAATGGTCTGGCTTATTTGTGAAATCATTGCAGTGAAGTTTGAGGAGCTCTTACTGCAGAAAGTTGTGAAATAGTAAACATACTTTGTAAACAACGGAAGGGTTAGGAATAGTTCAAACATGGCATTTTTTTCCAAGTTTAAAACATATGTTCTTCATATCTGTCCTGATTAATTGCAGGGTCCCATCTCAGTCACTTTTTTCCTTTTTAAAGATATTTTTTTATTGTTTCCTATCTTAATACATTTCAATTCACATTAACAGTGTCAGAGATATGGCCATAGAGACAAGATCCAATCAAAAAATTCCGTACCTACATCATAATCATCTATATATATATAAACGTGAAATACCACTCACTCACCGACTAACTCATCCCCCAGAGGTCCTCAGATCAGCCCTCAGATTGACCCGCGGGGCACCTGGAGGCTTGCAGATCGGCCCTCTGATCAACCCATGGGGCACTCGGAGGCCCTCAGATCGGCCCTCAGATCGACCTGTGGGTGCTCGGAGGCCCTCAGATTGACCTGTGGGGCACCAGGAGGCCTGCAGATCATCACTCAGGTCGACCCGCAGGTGCCCTGAGGCCCACAGATCGGCCCTCAGATCAACCCGTGGGACACCAGGAGGCCCTCAGATCAGCCTTCAGATCGAACCCTTGGGCGTCCGAAGGCCCTCACATCAGTTTGCGGTATGCCCAGAGATCAATCCGCGTGGCACCTGAAGATTGACCCATGCGGCAAGGGTGTCAAGAGCTCAGTCAGACCAACGAGCGAGTGAGGAGGGGGAGTGGAACACCAGAGTGGTATGTGTGTATGTGTGTCTGTATCTGTCTGTTTTTTTCTCTCTCTGTCTCTCTTTCATTCTGTTTGTGTATGTCTCTGTGTGTGTCATTCTCTCTCTGTGTGTGTATTTTTCTTTCTGTCTGTCTCTTTCATTCTTTCTTGGTCTGTCTCTCTTTCTCATTCTCTCTGTATCTTTTTCATTCTCTCTCTCTTTCTCCCTCTTTCTCTCATTCTCTCATTCTCTCTTTCTCTATCTTTTTTTGTTATAATTTTTGTTATAATTAAATAAGCTTTTAAAATTTTGTTATATTAAATACGTGCCTTTTATATTAATAAAATGAAAGCTCTCTGATCATTATTTTACAAATGTATGTACCTTTAAAAAAATTCATATTGATGGGCCTTGGAATTTCAAATTATGAATTTGGTGGTTCTCGAGGTAAAAAAGGTTGGCAACCACTGCTTCACACCATAGCAGAGCACGGTTATTCGCAGCTGATAACTTATAAATCTAATATCTTCTATATCATACTTTTCAGATCTATAGATATAAAATCCAAAAACCACTCATTCACTGATTGTATGACTCATCAAGAGATCTCTAAAACCATTAACACTATAAAGATGAAATTGGCTACATATCTTTATATTGCTATCTAGGCACTCACTAAGAAAGGATTTTCCAAAATATTAATTTTTAACAGAGTTATTAATGATTTTGGACAAAACATGGACAAGGAAGCCACCGCACATGCGCTGACTTGCTTCAGACTGTCCAGCTGATCAGCGGAGTTCCTCTTTGCTACCCAAGCACCAGTGCATGCATCGAGTTGCCTCAGAAACCCCAACTGATCGCCACAGTTCCTCTTTACCTCCGAAGTGACTGCTTCTCCACGGCGGTGGCATGGGTGGGGGAGGCTGACCAAGGCATAATCAGGGCCCGCGAAGCAAACTCTGGCAGGAGGTAGACTTCGGGGCAACAAAGCTGCTACACCGGGAGGCTCTGCTGCTGTGTGAGGTTCTGGTGAGTGAGGGGGAAGGAAGAGGGGGGGAGTGATCCCCTCGGGTCTGATGCGGCGCAGGGGTATCACTGTAGCGGAGCACGAATGTTGGGAACTAGTATTGTTATAGATCTCTATTTCTTTTCCTTTTACCAATCCTTTTTCTTCTCTTTCTCTACCTTTCTAACTCTCACTCTTATTCTCCCTTTCCAAAACATTTCCTCTCTCTCTTCTCTCCTTTCTTTCTCTCATCCTTCTCATCCTTCTTCCCCTTCTTTCCCTCTTTCATTCCACTTTCTATTTCCCTCTTCTCTTTCTTTCTCTTTCTTCCTTTCAACTTCTTCCTACCTTCTTCCTACTTCCTTCCTCTTCTTCTTTCCTCCTCCTCCTCCTCCTCCTCCTCCTCCTCCTCCTCCTCCTCCTCCGCCTCCTCCTCCTCCTCCTCTTCCTCCTCCTCCTTCTTTTCTCCTACTTTCCTTCAATATCTTCACTAGGAACCAGTCTTCTCTCTTTATTCTTTCTCCTCATCTCTCTATTCTACATCCGTTTCAAATTCTTTCCATCTATATCATCTTTCTTTCTCTACTTCATTACAATGTTATATTTTTTTCCCATTTAGTTTCTAATTTTGAGTAATTTTTTTATGAGGAAAAGCATATTCCTTAGTTATTAAATTAATTTACCTCCATGAAATTTCCCTATCTATTTCAAATTCAATCTCAATCCATTTCATTATAACATATTTAGGCTTATTTCATCCCATCTTTACAATTCCAAATTAGCTTCATCCAGAAGATATATATATATATACATTTTACATTAACCCAAATTTCATACAATACACCGAATTCAATATTTCATTGACTTTTTTTTTCCAGTTCCCACCACCAATCTTTCATCCATCTCATCTTGCCCCTTTCATTTTTCCTTTTTATAATAAATTTTGATTTTATCACTTTAACTCATCATACAATCACCTACAGAAATGAAAAGAAAGAGAACAAACCATCTTGAATCTATTTCCTCCCTTGTGGTTTTACATAGTTACCTCATAATAGAATCACGTGCCAAAATTTCTTTAGTCCTTATCCTTCCCCATGGTTTTATTTTTTATTACTCCCCCCCCCTTAACCTAATCCTTTCCGAGTAAATAAGTCCTCCACATATGCTTCCCTCCTTGAACTCCCCTGGTTTTTTACACCTTAATATATTTAAGCAAATCTTTGGTTCTTCTTCTTCCTCCTTAACTTTTCCCTTCTGTCGATGTTTAATACCAGTTTTGTTTTCAAAATCTTCTTTTCCTTTTTCCAGCCTTTTTGTTGTCGGCAAAATCTTTCCAACAAAGCCAGCACTTCGTCCTCCAACCATATCATCAATTGTTCAAAAGAATAGAAGGAGTTAGACAAGAGTTATTCATAGTCTATTTTCCTCTTATTGATTCCATTCTGTCCACTCTCTGCCTGGTATAAGTCATCAAATTCCAATCACAAGTTCTTAAACCTCAAATTTTTTAAGGTTCGTTTCTTCTTTCAAGATTTATCCTCTTTTTAAAAAAAGAAATGCTGGGTTATTATATTCCACTTGCATCAGTTATTTCCGCAATATTTCTCTCTAGATTTCCAGAGGTATCTCCTTTTTAAAATCCACCATTTTTTTCGTGCCACATTTCCTCCCCACAGTACCAAATCGCCACTTTTTTTTTTAATACGGGGACAAATTTTAACTTTATTTTAGTTCACCCCTTTGCAATAGATTTGTGGAGAAGTACCTTTTTCCTATCCTCTTTTTTAAAGAAATGCTGGGCTATTATCCTCCAATCATATCAATTATTTCTGATGCAATATTTCTCTCTAGATTTCCAGAGGTATCTCTTTTTTAAAATCCACCATTTTCTTCCGTACCACATTTTCTCCCCACAGTGCAGAATCATTGCTTTTTTTATTTTTGAGAGGACAAATTTTAACTTTATTTTAGTTCATCCCTTTGCAACAGATTACATTTTCCTCCTTATTTTCCTCTCAACTAGCACTCCTCCTGTTTGCTTCTGCCTTACTGTTATCATTTGTTCTGGTCTTTACCTAAATAGCTACCATATGTGCCTTTCTTCCGTGTGGAGAATGGAAAAAAAGATAGCTCCAAGCATGCCAACCACCATTGGTCATGTCATTCTGTCCTCGCCTCCCTCTTCGGCCACCTCTCCAGGTTGGCTTTGGACCTCTGAGGTCCCCACATTGGGAGAAAACAAGAACTCACAGCCCAAGCCTCAGATGTTTTGTCCTCCTTTGATGGAGACTGGAACCAGAAGTCATTCCTAGTGTTTTCCTACAAGTGCAGGGCCTGGGTTTTTTTTTCAGATCAACCAAGCGTTCACCCACTGTTCGCTACAGGAGTTGGCCAACCAGCTGTCAACTGAGCCAGACATCGAAGGCTGAGAGAGAGTGACTGGCCCAAAGACATCCAGCTGGCTTCATGCCTTAACACCTAGATTAAACTGGCTCTCTTTTACTGCCCTTACTTAATTCTTATAATAAAGATAGTGAATGCCTGGAGCAACAATGCGTTTCATTTTTTGGATGGCTTGTCCCAACAAAGTAAGGTGAAAAGGTTTTGGAAACTCATTGACATAGGATGAAAAAAGACATGTATGAAAAATAAATAAAGCAAGTGTGGGATGATAATCATACTATGACTACAGATTCCAAATTCCAATTTGAAACATTAATCCAAAGTCCACATATAAAACTATAGCAATATAACTATATTGTATTATACTAGCTTGTTCAGATATTCGAGGACTGGTGACAGTAGCTCTCTGGGATTTTTCCAGTCTACAGTATGACTACAAAATGATGGTCTACCATTTTGTTTTGTTCCTTCCATTGATGAAGCCAAAAAGTGTTGGGACTTTCAGATGTGTGTGTGTGTGTGTGTGTGTGTGTGTGTGTGTGTGTGTGTGTTTGTAACACACTTTTAAGAAGCAAAACTTCAATCCTTCCAAATGCTTAAAGCTCCATTCACAATTTGAAATTCCTAAATTCTCATTTTAAAAATGGTCTTTGATACACCAATTTTTAGAAGGTAGCCCCTGACATGGCATGTAATTGCTAGTGTGGCCTTAAAACTGTGAGAAGTTTCTAATCTGTAACCTGATTCATTTTAAGTGGCAATGCCAAGGGTGAACATAGAACCAACTTTAGATATAAAATCTGAACTAAATAAATAAATAAATAAATAAATAATTTTATTTATACCCCGCCCTTCTCCCGAAGGACTCAGGGCGGCTTAC
>JANHFO010001513.1:76171-90941 GCA_032468095.1 Pareas carinatus
ATGAACCTGAAAATGGTTGCTCTTCCTATAGAGAGCTCGCTACCTAGACAAATAAATAGCCTTTGAGAACCACGTTCATTTGGATTGTTTATTTCCATCTGGTGAGCAGCTCTGCTATTGAAGGGCTCTTGACAGGGAAAGTATATGTCAGTCAGAGGGGCATTACATGATGGGTTGGCTCCAAGAAGTCCAGTCATAAAGCAATAATTGAGTCTCAGGCATTTCTAGTCAATAATAAAACAAGTAAAAAGGGACAAATTTTATACATTTCAAAGATCTGTTTTTTAGCATGACATGATTAATTTCAAATCATACAAAAGTGGAAACTGTGACCACTTTTTTATAAATTATAAAATTCCATTATAAATTCCTCCTTTTATTTTATAGTTCTGGCAACTCAGAGCAAGATTCTACAATATAAATTAAGAATACTGTGATAGGATTGTCCAATCTATGGAGCAAACTAATAATTTTCTACAACTATGAGGAACAAACTGAAAAAATAGTTCAGTCCATGCTCAGTGTATGCATAGTTATTTATCTAAAGAGAATTTAGTAGCAATTTAGCTGAGCAGAAATTGGTAGGTATCAAACAACTGTGTTCAATAGAGGAGAAATTATTTTGAGAACTACAGTGATATCTCAGTACTCATCATTAATTAGTTTCAGGAGGTGCAATGAATACCAAAAATAATGAGTACCATACAAATTTCTCCTATAAGGAATAGTGTAGTGAGACTCAAGGCAGCCAACACCAACAAGTTCTAGCTTGCGCATTGAGTGCCAAACAAATTATGGATACCAGGACAAAATGTTCATGCCAAAATGCATTGAGTACCAAATACGGTAAGTTTCAAAGCAGTTGAGTACCAAGGTATCACTGTATTGGAATTCCTTCATCTAGAACATGGGCAATTGGCACATTTGGAATTTGGACAGCTTGTTGGGATGTCCTCACCAAAGAGCTTCCATAATGAATGTGTTTGAAAGTCAGAATAGTAGCAGCACGGAAAGATAAAGTTTCAATAGATGAAGTCTCAATATATACTCATATAGATCATGCTCTTTAGTATCTGTTAGGTATTAGCAGAGATTCATTGGTGGCAAGGATAGCATAAATATGAAAGGCAGTGTGCAAGGTTGAATCAATGAACTCAAAGTCACACATCCACAGAAGGCAAGGGGTATAAAACGGTTTATATACAAGATATAGGCACAGTCCAATATTCAATGTCAATTAACAGTCCAACAAGTCATACACAGTCAAGAAACTAACCAGAATAATTAGCAAGCAGAACAGTAACACCAGAGCACAGATATAGCAATGGAGAGAGATTAATGCTCTCTGGCTTCCTGCTTTATAGCAATCCTACGTCTTGCACTCAATCAGTATCCTGGTCCCAATAATTACAATGATTCATCATGGTTTACAGCCATATATGGTAAACCAACTGTTTGGGCTCTTAAAGTGACCCTAACAATGCCCCACTATGGATATATCCTTGTTGAGAGGGAAAAACTTGCTGTGCGCTAATGAGTGAGAGCTCTACCGGCAATAGAATAGTATAGGAAGGATCATACATGCCCAACAGATCTTCATGGAAGAGCCAGACTAAATATATGCATCAATCCACTTAATATGGTAAGAAAACAGAAAAAGAATCCTATATTGGATTAGTAATCGCTTGGGTCAACAAGCACTTCAATCAGATGTTAGATTTTCTTGGCTTCATTCTTGGGGAACAGGATTTGGGATCTACGGCTGGGCAACAAAGGCTTAGCCATGTAGGATTATTGGAAGAACAACTACCACATAGAAGACAAAAATATTATGTGTTTGAAAAGCATGTCATTATGGCCTTCTGCTATAAATAAGAACCAATAAAGTGGGGTTTCTTAAAGCAAATATTTGAGCTGTAGAAAATAATCCATCCAGAATCAAATATCCTGAACAATTATTAGCTGATCGAAGGAGATTCATTATCAGAAATAAAATATTCAGAGATGCACAACTGGAAGATATCAGAAGAATTATGAACATGGAAGACCCAAAAACAAAATTGAATACTAGAAGAAGCTCAGATAACAACAATTGGAAATAGTTTGCATCAACTATAGAAATGATAACTTAAAAAGAGGTAATAACAATGAAATTGGTACAGACCAGCACTGAAACAACTTATAAACTAAACCCTTGACAAAAAGAATTAAATGAGAAAATTATGAAAGACAAAGATTGCAAACAATGAAAGAAATGCCCCCAAAAGATCTGGCACTTATAATGAAGGATGTGAATAAGACACTTGCAAGAATTAAAATAACATCCCTCGAACAGGCCAATCAACTTGTCCACAGAACAACTGTAGTGGATAATGAAGAACAAACCAAAAGTAAAATCATATTCAATCCCAAAGTGAAAGATCAGACTGAATGTCCTGATAAAGAAATTAAGATCAGATGCAAGTAATTTAAAGGATCTGAAAGAGCAAAAATTGAATAATATAAGAATCAAGACAAGCCTTATAAATAAATATCGGTGTAGCACTAGAAAGATTGAAGAAGCTTTGAAAATCATAAAGCAGCAAATAACAGCAATAGCTGAGGAAATTGAACGCTATGAGACATAAATCTTCCAATTTGAGCAAAATCAGCCATTTCAATCAGACTAGAGGCAATTCTACCCAGGTATAAATGGCAATAGAAATTCTTAAAATGGAAACTCAAACAAAGCTCTGGGAAGATCTACCGGAAACTCAAGATATGCACAGCGAAGATATTGCAATGGAATTTTAACTGGACAAATGTGCCATGCACACTATCAAACAGAGAAAAATAGTGAAAAGTGAAGAAATAACATCAAGAGTCTGGATGAAGATGATCACTGCAAATAATTGGGAATCTTTCAGGATACCCACATCACCCACATTGAAGTAAAGAAAAAGATTACAAGTGAATGCCTCAAGAAAGGGAAGAAGATCTAAAAGTCCAAACTAATTGGAGGAAATGCTATGAAGATAATAAACTCCTTGGCAATTCCAGTCATTCCAGCTAGAATAGTGGACTGGACTCAGGGAAAACTAAAAGCCCTGGGTAGAAAGACCAGAAAAATAATGACAATGAATCACACTCTTTATCCTTGCATTGACATTCACAGACTCTATCTACTAAGGAAAATATGTGGTTGTGGAATGTTTCAAGTATATCAGACAGTTGAAGGGAAAAAAACATTGGAAGAACATTGGAGTCTGTGGCAAAGGTGAGAGAGAAGAGGAGCTAGATTGGAAGAGAGCGTAGCTCACAATGGATCACAGAAGTTGGGGTAGGCCGCCGGAAGTCCCGAAGCAATCTTGTGTAGTCTGTGGGTGGGGTGGGGGGCTCAGGGGATCATCGATGGCCACAGGAGGGGTTGTGTTTCCGTGTTGGCACTTTGCGATAAATAAGTGGCTTTTGGGTTACAGTTTGGGTATCACTGGCTTATACTATTGTTCTATCTCTGTAAACTGATGAGAATTCAAAGATTGCAGCCATTGAAAAATCTGATAAATAAATAAAAATACTTCCAAAAAAGTATGTCAAGCTTCTTATAAGCTGAATGGATCTATTTTCCTTTTATAAAAAAAATCCTACAAATTCCTCAAAACTTTTAAAAGAAAAGGCCCTTTCCTCTCCACTAAAATTAATGTGTTATATCTCTCAGGGGTACAAAAAAGAAAGAAAACTAAAAAAATGAATCTTGACCCCAAAGTTGTGAAATGACATCCCAATGGATGGATGGGTGGGATGGATGGATGGACGGACGGACGGACGGACGGATAGACAGATAAACAGACATAGACATATATAGATGTCTGAGTTCCACAAAGAGAAAGAAAAACTAAAGCTCACAATCCAAAATGAGCAAAACTAATGAAGTGATTATTAAGCCAAGTAAATTAACTCCATAGTACTTGAAAGCTGTTTGTGTGCAGAGATCTGTGGAAATGTGCAAGTATTAACAGAAAGTATAAATCTGCACATGTGGGAAATAAATTGTGTACTCATTTGGTAAGTCAGTGGTTAATGAATGGAACTTTTAATTCTGTTTCCAGCATACATATGCATATACATTTATTTTTTAAAAAATATAATGATTTCAAGATTATTGTGATCAGAAACTAAGCCTCTGTCAGTTTTAATGGGAATGTGAAAGAATAGCTGCTAAAGCTATGTGTTTATTTAAAATATTTATAGTGCAGTTTTAATGAAACATCCAAAGACATTTATAAACATTCTAGAAAAACAATACGTCAACAAAAATCAATACGGATAGCATAAGAAGCCAGTAGGAGAAAAGCTTTTTAACAATTAGACAAAATCAAACTTTTTAAAAATTGTTTCAGTGAAAGAAAGCATCTGGATATACTGTATACTGTGACATGTTTTGATTGGTTTTGAATTTACAAAACAAGGAAGCTAAATTTTTGTCCCCAAATAATTTAAAAGTCCTCTTAAATTTATTGAGAATATAGTAAGAAGTTAATGACTTCATTTTTAATCTCACAATCTTTTCTTCCTTTGTAGGAGGAATTGTGTCAATTACAGATTTGCTCTTTTTCAGATAAATATGAATAATTGAAGATCACCATTCAACTAGTACTAATACAGGGAAATGTAATCGTATATTTCCTATGTCATTTTTTCTAGATTGGAATTTAAGGCACCTCCATATTCCATTATTGTCTCATACAGAGATTCTTAGGAGAGTTCATGAGAAGAGGAGTGTCAAAGAAGTCAAAATGGTGAAAGAAGTCCCACATCTTTTACACTTGTCACACCTAAAAGGAGGGGGGACTTTGATTGCTCCATATGGACTTTTTAAATTCCCTGTGTAGACAGCACTGCAATAATCCTCTTGGACTGGAAACTGATGATGCACTTGGCCCCTCCCTCGGGCTTAGCCTGGTCATCTCTTACCTGCAGTTTCCCCAAACCGGCTGTGTGAAAACTAGTTGTATCATTATTCTTTTCTCTTTCTCTTCTCACTTACCTCAGATTATTAAAAGGGATTTGTCTCTCGCCCCAACCCCCCAGCATATTCAGGGCTTCACAAAAACATTGACAAGCTGACAAAAAATGTTGAGTGAGATGAAAAACCACTTTTGTTTTCCTTTCGCCCTAATCCAAATGTGCCTGTGGATGATGATGTAAGAAAAATTGGTATCTTTTTTTTTAAAAAAAAATTAAAGTAAATATCCTGGACAAGCGTTTGAAATCTATGTCGGGACCTGGGAACCAGGGACTGGGGAACTGAATCAAATAGAACATAGATCAAAGTCAAATCAGAGGCTGAAGTGCTACATTCTTTAACAGAATAACAGAGTTAGGAGGGACCGTGGAGGTCTTCTAGTCCAACCCCCTGCTCAGACTGGAATCCCTATACCATTTCACAGAAATGGTTGTCCAGTCTCTTCTTAAAAACTTCCAGTGTTGGAGCAGTCACAACTTCTGGAGGCAAGTCATTCTAATTTTTCTTAATAGTTCTGTAAAATGAAGCATGATGTGGAGGAACCATTGACTGAAGGGAAGGGTAACCCACCAACAGGAATAAAGAGACATTCCACTTAGAGTCCATTCGGGGGAGGAAACATCTGAGATCAAACACTTTCCCAAAGCAAGTCAAGTAGTCTGGCAAAAGTCTTATAATATGGGTGATATCAGTGGCTCTATTCATGAGTGGATCTGGTTGCTTGTACCCCAATACATAGTATATGTCATATATCAAACTAGATTATTTCCTCATCCAGCTTAGTATTAGCTACATTAGCTTTATTCGGATATCTTCTGAATCTGAAGGTCCGGGACTGTACAGAATGCTTGAGTAAGAGCCTTTGAATCCATCTCACCCAAGTAATGCTACCATATAATTGTTTATAGCACAAAAAATGGAAACTGCTTAATTAGATAAATGATATTAGGATAAAATTAACTTGACTTGAATCATTTAGTTTTGTCTTTATCTGCTCCCTTCTTTGCCTCTCCCCCTCTTTTTTGGAGAGCAATCCTAAATATACTTCTCAAAGCACTGAAAACATTTATGCTCTCCTGGTCTAACCAAGCTAAGTTTTAGTTGTTGGTTTTGAATTAATCCATTGTAATTTATTCAATGAACTGTGGTCAATCAAGCCAGAGGTTAATACTATGTGTGGTCTTAGCCTCTTTCTGGGAGCTATAACTCTCCTAATTGATAGCATGGGTCTTTCTTACCTCAAGTAAGAGGTGGGGGAATTGAGGTTCAGTCACTTTGAACTCAATACAATGATTGTTCTTCAGGAGCCTTTCCATCAAATGCTTTGAATGCATGTAATGAATATGTATTGGCGTACATAATGATCTTGTACAAAAGTAAATCTAGGGTAGATTGCATCTGGGATTTAAGCTTCTTCCTATCACCCCCACTTTCCTTTCCACTACAGTACATGACTTCATTGCAAAGACAAATTTGGCTTGCAAATTGCAAAACATTGGATATGCTCCTCTCTAAAGCCACCCCCCCCAAATCTGTTGAAACAGATGAGATTCTGTTGGCTAAGATAACAAACAAACAGCAGCACACAAACAAAGCAAGACTTTGTGTCCCTCTATAGAGACAACTCTCATCAGTGTGCAAATATTGAAAGCAGGGAGTCTTCTCTCAAGCAGTTGTGTGTCTTTATCGGTGTAACATTCTTGCTCACAAGGAATATGTCTACAGCATCCTCCATTGGTAAGCAGCATGGAATTATGGCAATGGTGATACACAGGCAATGTCAGACCTGCCCCACTCTGATCCCTAGGAAAGAAAAACCCTCAACTCTATTTGTTTGAAGTGATAAGTTCTTTTACTAAGGATTACTGGTTGCAACGAAAACAAGGCTAGATCTGATTACTCCCATGCAAAAGTTACACTTTTCCTCTTTCCATGACCCTCCCCACTTTGTCCAGTCCATTAGTGTCCAATAGCAAGCTGTTTAGATGTTTTGGGAACCATTTGGATGTTTGGCGCCACTCAATGCAGCTTCTCACTATGTTCCCAGACCAGGTGTCCTTAGTAGCTGGTTTATTTTGGTCTTGGTACCTCTGGTTTCTATCACGATTGCTTCTTTTTTTTTGTCTTCACATTCCCATGCCCCACAATTCTACTCAACTGTACCCCTCCTCCCCTCCTATTTCATTTTATAAAAAGATACCAGCAAAGCATAGAAGCTGAAGATGGCAGATCTGACAGGGACAAAGTGTTAAGCAAGGGTGCCCACAGAGGTGATTTTAAAAAGCTCAAGATGACAGCCAAAGCTGTGGGAACAAGGGTCCACTCTTTTTTGCATGGAATGTCCATAAAAATGGACAAAACCATTGGGCTTGCCAGCTTAACTTTTTTTAAAACCACATCCCGTGGATAGCCTTGTGCTCAGGCTAGCCCCCACAATAAGGAGCTGGGAATGCTGCAGCACCTGTTCTGTCAAGCAGACATCCTGGCTCACAGTATTTTGTGTGATCAAAGTTAAGCCACTCCCTATTTATGAGATTTGTAAAGATATTAAATAAAACATGGTCCACACATTATATTAATTGTGATTTACTTAACCATGAAGTGGTGGCTAAGCTACAACCTTCTAACATTGCATTCGCCAAACCCCTTAAGCCACATTTTATAAATCAAGTAAACTGAATCCATGAAATTTGCTAAGCTTCTAAACCCAACCATATTTTAGGTTAGTACCAAGTCCTAACCCAATCTAAGAGCTGTAATGCTTGAAAGATTCTTATATCACAAATATGTTTCTGGGCATCTTTTGAGATCTTTCTTTGTTTCCTGACTTTATGTTAGTTCCTAGAAATCATACAAAGTAGAGGGCTTTATAATGCCATACATCTCTGGCCCTCCAAGCCCCAGAGAGTTATTTAGGTATTATGGTTCTACCAAAGACCCTACCAACCTAAGGCCCAAAATGCAATGTTACAAGCCTTAGAATAAGCTTATGCTATTTAAAAAAACAGAAACAAAAATGGAGAAAATTAAAAATCATAACCATGTGCAACATGTTTCAATCTACTTTGTGTCATTGTGCCACCTATCCTGTACCTCGCCCTCTAATGTTTTGAATGCAATCACCTGGTTATCCATGCAAACCTTGTGGTAATTATTATCCATAAGCCTCTGAGTTATCAGCACATGAAAAATGCCAGCTAAGTCATTAGATAGTTTCCCCATCCAACTGGTATTCTAGGTTCCTACCTAAATCTGATCATTTGTAACTATCACGGAGCTAGAAGAGATTAAATAAAAATTGATACAAGTGCTCCTTTACAAGACATGATATTATTCTTTATACACCTGGGTTCATTGTTCGATTGTAAGGGTTAGAATGACATTCAGAGATTTTATGACTTACGCAGTATTGGATTTGTAACTTGACTAGGAATTTAAGGATGACAACAGGGCCTATTTGCTCATTTCTGGTTTCCGCTTCTTTATGTAATTGTATCGATCCATCCAGATTTGATGCAATCAACATATTTGCAGTGATCTATTTCTGAGCTAGGAGTGACTGGGCCATAGTGACAGAGTAGTTAGAATTCGGTATTGCAGGCTAATTAAAAATCTATAAAAATCTAATAAATAATAATAATAATAATTCTGTCAACTGCCAGCAATTCGATCCTGACTGGCTCAAAGTTGATTCAGTCTTCCATCCTTTCATGGTTGGTAAAATGAAGGTTCAGATTGTTGGGGGACAATATACTGACTCTGTAAACCACTTAGAGAGGGCTATAAAGCACTGTGAAATGGTCTATCAGTCTAAGTGTTTTCGCTAATGAAATAAGATCCTTGTTGTGGCTCTATCATCATGATTTGAATAGGTTAGGGTCTTCAGGTAGTTACTGTATACTAGGACAGGGCTCCCAACTCCCAGGTCTCAATCCAGTACCAGGCTGTGGCCCGTTCAGAATTGGGCTGTCCAAGTGGCGGGCACTTGGGCTTTCAGCTCCACTTGTGTGAACGGTGGGCACTTGTGCTCACGTGCACAGCTCCACTTGCACAAATGGAACTGCGCATGCTCCTGTGAGCACCTGACACTCACCATACCCTCTCTCCTCCCCATCAGTGTACCAAGCCAGAAAGATTGGGGAGCACTGTGTTAAGACATCACAATATATTAAGCCAAGCAAACTACACTATAGCTTAATATAATACATCAATCAACCATTTTATCATCTATCATTTATCATCTACTTTGATTCATTGTCATTGACTTGATTAATTCTTCTTAATGTTAGAACTTGGGATTGGGGAACAATTTGCATTTTGATATGGACTTGTTGATTCACACTTCCCAAATGAATACAGAAAAGAGAATGCAGCTATCTTATAGCCTATATGTGTCTTTCAATATCGGGTTGCATTTTTCCATCAAAATATCCTGTAAATAACAAAAATGTCTGTGTAAGGGAAAACTGGATATAAAATGTATACGTTTGGAAATCAGCTTGCCCTTCAAAAGACCTGGTTTTGAAAAAATGTATTCCCCCAAATGTGGATGTCATTTATTGTGAACTTTTCATGGAGGAAAAAAGAGAAAAATATGCAATTGGATGCAGAAAGTTCTGCTTCGAAAAGTGTGAATGTTGTTGAAAGTGAAAGTGACAAATTCAATTATGGAACCTTGCTTGGTAATTTAGAGGATGCTCTAGAAATCTAAGGGCTTTAGCTGTTACAAGCAACTATACCAGAGCAGGTTGGGAGTTCTTCTATTATACAAATAATAGTTTCCCTAGAAACCAATGGCTTTAGAAGACAGTGGCCACTGGATGCCTTTATAGATCTTATGATATCCTACAGATCCCCAGACATAAATCCCTGTATATCGGAAATGGTGCCAGGGAGCAGTCTGATTGCTCTAGAAGAATTCCACTAGGGAGAAAACACTTGATGAGAGTCCAGCTGAGAATATCTCAATGAAGATGCTTACCATGGGAGGGGGAAAGATACAAAGCGAAATAATTTACACCTACTAGGAAAGCCTGAAGCAGCACAAGATTGGAAGATGTGGAGAGACCTGGCCCATAGAATTGCCAAGAGTCAGACACGACTGAATGAATAACATCATCATCATCATCATCACCATCACCATCATCATGAAAGTCTGATCAGAATTTGAGATAATTGGAGAGTTGATGGCTGCACCCACACCTTGTGCTAAGGTACAATGTGGCTGGTTTAGCAGGTCATTCTTTGTATATAGTATTTTGTGGCTTAACTTTTGTGTATCCAGGTGTAGTTTATTCAATTACACGTGGGGTGTTCTTCCTCAGATAGAAATGATGTTATATGCTTTAGGGCTTATTCCTTACTCACAGCAGAGTACAATTCAAAGGTGGACCTTTGCTTAGATTTACCTCCAGCTATGCCCTTTCCTAGGCCATTTCTCAGTTATGCATGGATTGCTCTCCTTTGCATGTGGACTATTGCAATGCACTCTATATAGGGCTGCCCATGAAAATCACTTGGAAGCTACAACTGGGCCAGAGTATGTGGTACAAAGAGTTACTGGGTTACCTTATAACCCACGGCTATGCAAATTGTGCTCTATACCAGGAAGCTTCCAAATATAATTCAAGGCGCTGGTTGTTGTTTACAAAGCCCCTATCTGAGGAGCTATCATTCATTCTGTTCTATGATGCTTGACAGATTGGTAAGGACCCTTGTCCATCTATTAAGCCAGGGTTCCCCAACCTTTTCAACTTTGTGGTTCAGTGGAATGGAGGGAGAGGGGATGGTCCCATGCACATGATGGGCTAGTGCGCGTGCAGCTCCATTTGCACAAGTGGCTGACAAACACATCTATGCACACAGCTCTATTTACGTGAGTGACAGGCAAGTGTGTGCACAGATCCATTGGCATTAGCAGCCAGCAAGCACGTCTACCGCTCGTACAAATGGAGTGAGTCCATGAACAGTCACTCACTGCTTGCACAAGTGGAGATATCCACACATGAGTAGCCCAGTTGCCTGACAATTCTGCAGCCCGGTTCCAGAATACTCAAGGTCTGGTAATGAGCCACAGCCCAGGGATTGGGGACTCCTGTATTAGGCAATGCCATCTGATGGAATCTAGGAGACATGACTTCTCTATTGCAGTGGCTGTTTTCTGGAAGGGTATCCTGCAAAGGTTCAACTCTAGTATCATTCAAATGAGTCTTGAAGACCTGTCTTTTTTCACGGATTCTGGGTTAGATTGAAGTGCACATCCACCTCCATTGGGTACATTTCATATGCTTATGGTACATCTGTTCCACGACTATGCCATCCCCTTGCTTTATTTTGATTAAATGCATTGACTCTCACATTTAATGTGTATAATGCTTACTCTGTAAGTCAAACAGCTTTATAAATTTAAATTACAAATAAAGAATAAATTCATATTAATGAAAAGTGTGAACCCGGTTTAGTGCCCGTTCAAAAAGTTGCAGTTAAAATATGACACAGAGCAATGCATGAACTATTTAGAAAGTTGATTGACTTTATGTGTGCTTTGCGTGTCCATAATGAGTTGAAAAGAAGCTTCTTTACCAGGCTGAATGATTACCAAAAAAAGTAGTCTATATTCAAAACCTCAAAAATGGATTCTTGTATAATGTCCAATAGGGCTAGATAAATCTCAAAAACATTTGGAAACAAATGCTGTGTAAAAGTGTAAGATCAGCATCTGGCAGGTGTTTTTTAAAGCAGCCTGACTTTCCCAGAGTTCTGATGAAGGAATTAATTAATTAAGGATTTAATTACTTAATTAAGAAATTACTTCATTAAAATCAATGTGACTCTTAGGACAGGGTTATCTTGCTTTTAATCCCATGTGGACAGGGGCTGAATGTACAGATAAATGCAGGCTGAAGCACTTTTTCCAAAAACATTTCAAAATCTGAACAGCTTTTGTAGCCATATGTCTCTTAGTTTTAAGATCCTGAGCCTGCTTAGGGTGGTGGCTGGAAAGAAAACAGGCTCTGCTAAGGCTTCTGAATATAATTTATCTCTCACTTTCTAAATACTGCATCTTCGTGTGCACCAGTTGCAACTATCAGGCCCTCCAAACAAATCTTCAATTTCCTAGCTCCAGACCGTTAATCCCTTGTTCATGCCCTTTCATACAAGCTCCAACAGCTTTGTTTTGGAAAATTGCTAATTAGAGGCTTATCCCTTCTTAGACATATTATGCAGGTTGATTGCAGGAGCTGATCTCATAAGTTTCTGTCTCTGGGGATTGTGCAGAAGTAGAGATGTGTCCTTCATGCATCTTCCTCTGGAATGCCCCCAGATAGTTCGGTTTCATTAAAGAGGTAATTAGCAGCTTATGGCTACTCCAAAGGGCTAGCTTGATTTTATTTTCAATCAAGCACAGTCATTCAAAAGAACATTCTCCTTCTTACCTAATGGCTAATCAGTCCCAAATGCAAGTGAGATGGGGTTGCTTTTGGCTTCTAGGTCAAAATATGCATCTAGTTAGCAAAACTCCTAGTTTGTATAAAAGACACAGATTTCTCTAAATAATGATCTAGAAAACCAAGTGTAGCAAAGTTGGCTATATGTGAATAGAACAGAGAAGACAATCCTTTACTTCTGTAATAAGCTTGTGAGGAGGTACAACTGAAAATATCCCCCATCTGAATTATACTGTGTAAACATGCACGGAATTTCCCCCTCTCGGGTTCTGTATGCCAAAGGAAGTAGAGCATAGATTACTATGTGTCGAGAGCAAAGAACCAGGAACACTTGCTGAAGCACTAAAGTGTTTATTATTATTACCTATACACTTGAATCAGAATGAGACAACTCACCACAGGACAATTCAACAAATACAAAAGTCAAATTAATTTCAATGGAACCGTGGCCAATAATAATAAAACAAATTCTATCCAGAAATACAAGAGTTATAATAATTTTGACATAAAGGGGGTCACTAATAATAAAAGTAATTGTACAAAAAAATTAATACAGCATTAAATTGTCCCACAAAGTGTCCTTTACCCCATTTGAATCTGGTCCACTGACGGTCAAAACTAAATTAGATAAAGGTAAATGGAATTGGGTGGTGGTGGTGGACTTGGGTCTCATGTGGCCGTGCAATGTTCCAAATTGATGACGAGTTTAACCCTACCTTCCAACTCACCTTCCTCATCTTCTACATCATGCCCTCAACTCACCATCACTTGGCTTGAAATTCAGTCCTAAACATAACCTAATCTACCAAGTAGTAAATGGTCAATATACTCCTGTCATAGCTCTCACATACCCCCAAGATTTCCCAACCCCCCAGCTATGGAAAGCAGCATTGCCTCTCCTGATAAGTACATCCCCCCCCCAAAAAAAGATATCTGTGATAAATGCTGATTCCCAATTAAACTGTGGGGATTACAGTTTGCCACCATTAATGTAATGCAAACTTTCCTTATAAAAGATTTCCGATGAGCCTTGGAGCTTTGCATGGCTGTATTTTCCTCTAAATATACCTCCTTGCTTCACTGATGGTCTTTGGATGGTTTTCTGCTTTTCTTGTTTGTTGGTAGAATTTGATGGTTCAAAACAGAAAATTTCAGATTTGTGAGTTGATACCTCAATTTGTAAACTACTTAAAGGGTTGTCTGGATTATGATGTGCCCTCTGCCAGAACAGCTAACAGTCCTGGTCTATCTATCTGCTCAAGTTCAAAAATTACCCAACTTCAAGATATTTTATTAAATTACAGAGTAGGAAAGAGTCCTTTAAGTCGTCAAGTCTCCTGTTAGTTGCAGGAATAGAAATTAAAGCATATCTTGACAGGTGGCTGTCTTGCCTTTGCTTGAAACAAATGGAGTTCACTACATTTCTAAATAATTGATTCCACTGTCAAACTACTGTTCCTGCTAGGAAGATTGCCGCCCCCCTGCAACATTCAAAGTTGTAGTTTTCTTTTTTCACATACTTCCTCTTGAGATTCCATGTCTCCTTAGCTGTCTGTTTCTATCTCCTGTTGTATCTCTTGTAGCCTGATGGCTCAGATTTGATTATCTACTTGAAATATTTCCTAGTGCAACTTTTTTTGTGCCACTGGGCACTGTTGAAAATTTACGAACAAGTTTTGAGTATCCAGCAAAATGGCTGCCATGGTGATGAAACACGTCTTTATCAAAATAACAGAATAAAAGAGTTGGAAGAGATGTTGGAGGCCTTCTAGTTCAAACCCCTGCTCAAGCAAGAAGCCTTATAACATTTCAGTGAAAATAGTTGTTCAGTCTTTTCTTAAAAATCTCCACAGTTTCTGGAGGTGGGTTGTTCTACAGATTAATTGTTCTGTCATTTAGACAGTCTAAATTTCTCCTTAGTTTTATGTTGATTTCATCCTTGATTAGCTTGCATCCATTGTTAATTTTCTGAGAATGTCTCCAGAAATATGCAGGATAGATGCTATGATGGGTACCCAGAGATTAATGGAAGTGCTGTCTCAGTCCCACTACACCAGTGTTTCAAAAACTTGGCAACAAGATAAGTAAGCTCCAGCTCACAGAATTATGAAAGTCAGTTTGATGTCGATGAGAGTGTTCGCCTAGAAACTAGGAGACTGAGAATTCTACTTCTTCCTTAAGCATACAAAACTTACTTGCAGGACTGCATTCTACCCATTGATACCTCCCGCGACCCATACGCTCCCACAGAGTGGGCCTCCTCAGGGTGCCGCCAGTCAAACAATGCCGGCTGGTTACCCCCAGGGGGAGAGCCTTC
>JANHFO010001513.1:178362-193642 GCA_032468095.1 Pareas carinatus
CTATTGTTATAAGTAATTAACTCTTACTTTGTGAAAATTAATAAAAAGATTGAAAACCAAAAAAAGAAAATACAGTACAAGTACAATATATATATAATATTGTCTATTGTGTCTTTGGAACAAATCCAGTTTGATCAAAATATATTAATTTAATTAAAAAGTCATTTCATCTCTTTGTAAATATTGCCATAAAAATATATATCTACATTCAGTAAAGAAATAGGCCTGTTTGAAAAATAAATAATGATAATGATAACGATAATGATAATAAAATTTTATTTATACCCCGTCCTTCTCCCGAAGGACTCAGGACAGCTCACAGGCAACGTAAAAACACAATACAGGCACAAACAATAAAAACCTATTAAAAACATTACATATGGCCTGATTAAAAATAGGGGTAACAATAAAATGATGTCCATCTGTAGTAAAATTAAATAAAATACATTTAAAACCACTCTAAAAGCACAGGAGGACGAGAGAGAGAGAGAGAGAGAGAGAGAGAGAGAGATGTTCTTACACAATTTCTCTTCTGAGAGATTGGGCTATTATTTTGGTAGTGAAGCATTTGGTTGGTGTTGGTGGGGTTTTTTTTTTTTATAGACTTGTGTTTCTAGTTTGCCATCACAGTCTCTGCTGATATGAATATCCAGGAAGGGTATATGTTGTTGTGCATTTGGTTCCTTTAAAGATTTTGGTGATGATTTCATGTATGTTCTCTAGGCACTGGAATATAAAATGAGAGCAAACCTCACTCCCGACTAACACTGATAATGTTACCTAGTTTGCATAATGAAATGTCTGTAAGAAAACAGTCAAGCTCAGAGAGCACCAAAAACCCCTCATTAAAATCCTGAGCTACAAATATTTTCCTCTATCAGAATTTAAAAGCCTAATAGTTGCTCAGCCTTGATGGAATGGCACAAATAGTAGGAAAATCAGATATAAAACAGTTATCAGTATGCACAATTTTTTTTATTAATTTTAGGATCTTATCTTTTTTCTTTTATAGCTCCCATGAACCCACATTTACGTAAGTATTAGAAATATTGCTTTATAAATTAAATTTAGAACTTGCTTATGATTTATGCAGCTTCTATATATAGCACAAGGGGGAATAATATACCAGCATACTGTATAATATAAATTGGGGACTTGACAATATGGATTTTGAAAAGAAGCAAAGGAACCAAAGGATTGATTGAAAAAAGAAAGAACCACAACAGCAAAATCCAGACACAAAATGAACGAAAGCACCAAACGCTTCTTCAGATCCTCATTTTTTCTTTCATCTGGGGAGAAAGAGAAAGCTGGAAACCACTTGCTTAATATTTTTAGTCTACTAAAACAACAGCGAGTATGAACAATAATGTTATTATGTCATTCAAATGGATAGTATACTATTTGGGAATGGGCAAGTGGAAGAAGAGTTTATATTATAAGAATGACATTTAAGGCATCTATTTTGCCCATTAACTCTCTAATAAGAAAAATCTATTTGGTTTGTCAGGGCTACAACATTTTTGAATTTGATACCTTAACTCTGCGAATAAAAAATCCACGTTGTCACTTTAGATTTCCCTCTTCTCTTACACTCAAATGAGAACATCTGTCTGTTCTAGAGGTTCTATTGGGATGCAAAAATATTTCTGGGGCCACTGAAAGCAAAGACTTGATCAGATATGTAGTTAAGATGACTGACAGCTCATGAAATCTAACAAAGGACCCCCTCTCTCTATACTGAATGTTTCTAAATGTTCGATGAATCTTCCAGGAAGCAAAAGAAAGAAGCAACTTGAGTCCCTGATCCATCTAGGTATGGTCTAAACTTGTTGGTTCAAAAATAAAGAGTAGGAATAGACAATAAATGTTCCTTCCAAACGTTCATCCTCTCATCAATTGTAGCCAGAGTGGTCAAGTATAAGAAATGGTAGAATTTGCACGACAAATTCCAGAAGACCATGTTGTCCTTCTCTCTTTGAGATTATTAATGCATTTGAACTCACCACAGAGGTCACCTTGAGGTTAAGGCTAAAGTTTTCCAAATATTCCTGAAATCAGGCAAAATCTCTGACAAGCTCACAACTGTTTTTATCTTTTATAATTCCTACTGTTTCAATAGAAAGATAATTTAATACAGTTCTTCTCAGAAAAGACACTCTGGGTGTTGACTCCATTAGCTGTCTAATTACTTTCCCATTCTGATCCGCTTTGGGGCCCACATCCTAACACTAAATTCGACAATATTTATGAAGGGACTCATAGCAAACATTTCTATGTCACTTGTATTAAAATGCTTTCTCATCTTCCTTGATACTACTAATCCAGCATGTTTCTAATCCAATTGCAGCACTTCAGTGATAGCTACATTTTCATAGGTGCCTCAACTTTGTTTTAGAGAATTTGCTTGGATTTCTGCCTTAAGCATAAGACGTGACAAAGCTTTAATATGTTTATTGTATTATTTATGATTTATTTTTAACTATCTTGAGCATTATTTTATCCCTTGGAGCGCACAACCTAATAAATAATTCCATATATTAAAAAAAACCTAAACTGAAGCATTGTGATTACAAAGCAGTTTTCTGAAGAAGAAATGCTAAACGTCTTTTTAAACTGGTAAGCTTAAATGATTATCTGTATGAACATGTGATTGATCTGTTGGCAGGAGAATTCCACTGTGGCTTTGAAGATGGCAATATTTGCTTATTCACCCAAGATGAAAAAGACAACTTTGACTGGACAAGACAAAACATTGTCCTTCGAGACACAAAATACACCCCAAATACTGGACCCAATGCTGATCGGTCAGGTTCCAAGGAAGGTAGAGTGTAACATTCAACTGGGTTTTGCACTGAAAAAGTAGGATATGTCTTTCAACAGTCAATGATCTACTTCTGTTCGACCCATATATCAGATCCTTTACTCTTTTTTGAGAACAAGTCACAGATAAACCAGTAAATCCAAGGCTAGGTTTTCCATTTTGTTTAAACTAAGAAGCGATCGTTACATGCTTCAGAATGCAGGAAGTTGCTAAAATAACATCAAACCTCAAACAAATCTTGGCTAATCTCAAAAAAACTAAGCATGCTCAGGAATGGCTAATATTTGAATGGGAAAGTTTTAAAAAGTTCTGGGAAATAACAATGATGAAATACTTCCCTGTTGTTGGTGAAGAAAGTATGTGATTATATTTGTACAGTGTCCAAAACCCGGGACTGACAAATGATTCCTGTTTAAAATTTATCAATTAATTGATTTTATTGATCAGGTTTCGGAAGGAAGGCTATTCCATGGAGTAGACACTGCTTTTGAACATAATATCTGTGGTCCTTTACCAATACATAATATCACACAAAAATGAGGAATCATCAGCAACTTTTCCAGGGGTTGTGTGAGTGGGATGGATTGATTCTGGTTTGAAAAGGTGGTCTATTAATACTTCACACATGAATAATAGTTAAAGAAAAAAATGTTTAAAATGGTAGATTTCCTTCTATTTAATTTATACCTGTCTGAGCATCCTGATTCTGTGAGTTCTATCTTATATATATTAATATCAATCATATAAATATTAGGAGTATCTACATTGCTCAGCATAAATGAGTATGCCCCAACAGATTTGTCACAACACCTTTTCTTTCTTTTCAGAATCAACATTTTCTATGGGACACTATACTACAAAATTTGATAATTTGCACACACACAAAAAATTATGTTTCCTAACAAATTCATTCAAGAACACAAAATTCATTCAAAAACAACAAAAATGAATGCTTAGGAGCAAAGCTACATTGTAGACAACAAAATCCTAATTAACAAGAATTCAACTACAGGAGAGTCTAATGATTCATTAAGCAGATGTCCAGCAGACATTTGATTATAAAAGGGTGTTACTTAACAAAGAAAACCCCTTCCCATTTCATGCTGTCAGCAATGGCACCACATGGAAGAGAAATTGTACAAGACCTGAGAAAGAAAACAATTTCTTTACACAAGAAAGGTGAAAGAAGATCAGCAAAGGTTTGCTTATCAGTCAGAATACTGTAGCAAAAGTGCTACAAAAATTTAAGAAAGATGGCGATGCAACCATCTCACAGAGACGTCCAGGCCATTCATAGAAGTTAATACCTCAACAGGGATGTTTTCTGATAAGAAGGATTGAAGAAAATTGCCATGCAGGTTCACTACAGTTAGCTAAAGAAGTAGAAAGCCAAAGTGGGGTGACTGTTTCTCGTGACACAATGCTGTGCACACTGCAGAGGAATGACATGCATGGATGTCGTCGATGAAGGAAGCCTCTCCTAAATCCCATGCACAAAAAACCCAGTTAGAATTTGCCAGGGCCCAGGCTGAAAAAGAAGATGACTACTGGGACACTGTACTCTGGAGTGAGGAGACCAAGATAAATGTTTCTGGAACTGATGGTTTCAAAACTGCATGGCACCGCAAAGGCAAGGAGTACAAAGAAAAATGCATGGTGCCCAAAGGAAAACATGATGGTGGCAGTGTCCTTCTGTTGGGCTGCAAGAATGCTGCTGTTGTTGGGGAGCTGCATTTCATTAATGGTATCATGAATTCACAGATATACTGCTCTATTTTGAAAGAGAAGATGCTACCACTTCTCCGTGCCCTTGGTCGTCATGCACTTTTCCAACATGACAATGATTCAAAAACACACATCTAAGCCCACTATTGCATTTCTGAAGAAGAACAGGATTAAAGTGATTCAGTGGCCAAGTATGTCTGCTGATCTGAACCCAATCGAACATCTATGGGGAATTCTGAAGAGACAAGTTGAGCATCACTCTCCATCCAGGTCAATCTTGAAGAATGGAAAAAGATAAATGTTGCAATATGTCGCCAACTTGTTCATTCCATGTCTGGATGACTTGGTACTGTCCTTAGCAAATCATGGAGGTCATACAAAATACTAGATGTGGTAATTTTTGTTATGGGGTGTATTCATTTTTGTATCAACTAATCTGAGTAAAACTGAAGATTTTGTAATCTAAGTTATATTATTCACCTTACTTTCATGTAATGAGCTAAATAAATGTTCTATACAACTCACTTTTGTCAACACTTTGGAAACTGTTCTGGTATTCATTGAGATATTGATCGAAATCTTACTTTTCAAAGGAGATGTACTCATTTATGCTGAGCACTGTACATCTGTTCTTGACAGACCAACCTTTGAAATAGCTGTAGCAATGTGCTATAGATGGCATCAGTTCATGCTATTTCCAGGGAACTTGGAACTTGAGCAAAATAGCATTGTGACCCTCAGATCCTGCTTGAGGATTTCTCATAGGTATTGGGAAAAGTGCTGTACTAGTAAGTCTTCAGTTTACTTATGTGCTTATATTCTTAGGTCTGAGCACTGTTCCCAGTCTCTAAGGAAGGATGATTCTCCTTGTTAAATGTGGCATATCACCATTTCAATTTTTTCCCCTTCTAGGATTTTTCCTGTACATTGAAGCATCCAGTCCTAGAAAAGAAGGTGATAGAGCGAGACTCATTAGTCCAGTTTTTAGCATCCCTCCCAAAAACCCATATGGAACCACTAATACCGCATATTGTTTCAGTTTTTATTACAACATGTATGGTCAACACATAGGTGAGTAATCACCATGTTTCATCTCTGTTGCAAATTTTTTAAAAAGAGAGTTTCTTCATTTTCTTAAGATCACAATCAGATTACTGTCTGCATGTCTGAGTCTCACCAAATCACCTGAATACTAATGAATTTCAGGAAAAGAAATCAGATTGGTATTGCATCTGCTTCAGCAGAATCTGATTCAATTCAAACATCTACTGAATTTTTTAGAATTGGCCTTTGATTTTAGATGTGAGATAAATATGAATTCAATATATGTACTTTTTCATATGATGCTTTTCTGTGCTCTGAAGCTCAAAGAATTCTAGCAGATAAGCACCATGTTGTCACAACATTGGTTAGTGATCCTCCTAATTACTCCAAATTTCCCCAGACCTTTCCAAATTGGGAAAATCAAATTTCTTTATTTTGGGGGAGGTTTGAAGGTTTTAAAGGCAAAATGAGTGCTCACAGTAAGTCTTACAGAAGCTTAAGGAAACTTTCAGTTCTTAGAAAATCCAATCTCCATAACATTAATCAATATTCCTAAAGAATGGAGGACTTAAAGAGGAAACTTTAATTTTTTGCAAAATTTAAGATACCAATTTCAACCATCAAAAGTTGAAAAAGTGGTATACACTGATTTTTATTTATTTATTTATTTATTTATTTAATTCAATTTATATAACCGCCCTTCTCCCCGAAGGGACCCAGGGCGGTGAACAGCCATTTAAAAATACAACAAAATAACAAGACATACAAATAAGACAACACAGAATTTAAAAACCAATTAAAAGGGACAATATAAATAGGCTGGAAATGATATCAGAATGTTGAAAGGGCATCCTTCCATTGTAAGAAGTTATACATCCCTTATGCTAAGCTATTAAACTGAATGATGTCACATCACTCCATCAAATCTTTCACCAGGTACAACATTGATTGATTCATTGATTCATTGATTCATTCATTGATTCATTCATTCATTCATTCATTCATCTTATATGACTACTATTCTCAAACAAGAGACTCTCACCAGCAAACAATCATAAATATCACATGTCATTTGACAGGTTTTTTTTTCATTCTTTGCAAATTAGTTATAATTTGTACTACCAGACCAGGGACACCATTGGATTAGGAAGAACTCTGGCCAAAAGCAATGTGTATCCCATCAAAACGTTTTCCTATTAGCTTTGCTCTGAGCCCCTCTCTCCTCTTCCATAAGCCCAGTGTTTTTCCATTCCAGCTTGTTCAAAGACCCCATTCAGAATTTAGCATCACTTGAGGTTGGTGGATTACCACCATATACATGAACATTCAGAGTGAGAATGAAAAATATTGCTAAATGGGCACGATCCTTTTAATGCTTTTTTTTTTGAGAAAAGAACACTTCACCCCAAAGTCAGTCAGCCAGTCAGAATGAGTCTTTAAGCTTTCCCCAAATGTCCCCATAGTATATGTTCAATAGAATATGTTGAACGACATATTCTGTGGTCTATGGAGATGAAATTCTTTCTGGTTTCAAAACAAAACAAAAAACATCAACTGTTGATTTTGCTGCTATTGTTGCTGTTATTACACATTCCAATCTCACATCTTTTTATAAAAATGAGTCACCTAAATTAGCACAAAAGAAGTACTTCACTAAAATAGAAAAAATGGAATAAATTGACATTGGAGTTGAAGCAAAGCCCCCTCCTTAATATGATGTAGGAAGAGACTGAAAACTTTTCTTTCCCTAGGCTTTTATTAGCATTGCTTAAGCTTTTGTGTTTTATGTCTCATATGTTTTAGTGTTGTTTTAATAGAGGTTTTCACTGTGCCTTGTAAGCTACCAAGACCCATTAAGGGAGTTGGTGTCATATAAATGTTTTATATAAATACAAATATACCATATAAAAAGTCAGGACAAAGCTGAATGATCATGGCAAACAAGAAAGGTCCCCTGGTATGCAAAAGATATTGGAGTGGGGGAGTTTATAGCACATGGTCAATATATAGCTTATTCTCTGTTTAAAAGATTTTAATTTTTTTAAAAAAATAGAAGATTTAATTATATAATTAACATTGAAATCCTCTCCCCTTTGCAACCATCAGCTGACTGCATTTTTTTTACATTCTGCCCATGGCAATAACATGGTTCTGTTTCATTTTAGATGGGGGGGTGTTATTTAATATCACTAATTATCATATTGCTGCTAATAGCAATTAGAGGGAATAAAGGTCAATTAAAAATAAACCAAACAGAAATAAAAGCCATAGCAGAAACGAGTTGCTGCATCAAGCCATAACACTACAGAATATCTCTCCTTACATCGCATTCTAAGAAACTAAATGAGGATCATAAACTACCAAACGTACAACATGAAACAGATTGTTGCTGTCTCACACTTGCCTCCTGCTGTATTAGAAAAGTACATTGCTTTAAAACTAAGCACGTCTCTTTTTAATCCCTAATATGAAAATGCTTTTCGCCTAAATGGTACATTATGGCACATTCTGCAAGCCAACTTAAATGTGGGAACAGGGTCAGCCCAAGAATAAGTGGAGCCCGATGCAAAATGTCTTGTGTGGGGCCTACCTCCTAGGCCCCGCAAGGCCTTGGCAAATGCAGGGGGTGGGGCCTATTTATTAAAACCTCCTAGGACTTGGCAAGTGTTCGTATGCCCACATCCACATCCACACCCAGACCCATATTCATCATCATTATTATTATCATCATCATCATCACATGATCACACATTGGGCTCATGGCAACCAGCTTGTCTTTACAACTATTTATAGCACCCATGGTCACATGATCCTGATTTTTGCCTGTTTCCATCATTTCCTTCCAGTCTCCAGCTCAAAATACCTATTGGGTATAATAGATTCACTTAACAACTGCACTCTTCACTTAATGACCATGCCATTCACTTAAAAAATGCTGCAAAAATTGTCATAAAATTGAGTCCGGTCACATATAACCTGCTTAATGCCCCCAACAATATAGGACCATAATTCTGGGCTCCATTACAGTCCTAAAATGAGGACTGCATATAATTAGTTCTGGGCAGAGAGCTTTAATATTGTTTTTACAGTTTTTATTTGAGATGTTTCTGTGCAGGAAGGTGCAAAGAACCCATATCTTGCCTACTTTGAATCGTCACCTTGTCTTCCTTCATCGAAAAAGCTCTTTGTAGTATCCACCACTCTACTCCTCCTTAGAATATGTAATCCTCCTTTATCAGGATCATATTCTCTTCACGTAGCCTGGTGGATGGTGATTCACACAAGGTTACACCAAACTAAATTTATTACGGTTGTTAAATTTAACAACAGAATTGTCTGGGGCAAAGCATAGAACTTGGAGGTGATGTAGAGAATTCTCAGTGAAATGGAGCATCTTGCTAAGGCCATATTACAGTGTCTTCCTTCTGTGGAACAGAAAAACAAAGCATTGCAAGTCCATTGAAATGAGGCAAACTCAGCATACAAACTCAGAGCTTACGACGGAGAGACAGTCAGCAAAGGAAGGCACAAAAAGGCAGAAAATACCGGAGGCTTAAAATTATGCTGAAATCCATACTCCGATCCTTCGTTAAACAGACCTCTTTTGCTTCCACACATCTGCCAGTGTGTCTCAGCCTCCTGATATTCTTGCTGTTCTCTTTGTTTTTCTTTAATTATGTATATGTCCGTGTCTGTTCTTTTTTCTTTTTTTAAAGGAACATTAAATGTTTATTTACGGTTAAAAAGTCAGACTTCACCAGAAAGTCCATTCTGGTCTACAAGTGGGAACAAAGGACAACATTGGTTTCAGGCCCGTGTAAATATTCATCCAAATTCATCATTTCAGGTAAGAATAGATGATGGTTCTCCCGTAAAGAGAATCAAAACGCTGCTGGTGATCATACATTCACCAGTATTTACAGTTTTGTTTCTTAATAAAAAAAACTCTGATTTTATATTTTATGCACAAGCAATGTGTATTAAATCTGTAAAGTCGCACTAGAAGCCACAACTATATGGTATAGTACATATGGTAAAATGCATTGTTAATGTTGTTAAACTAAAAAACTATGTTCACGGCAGCAACAAAACTGCAATAAAATCTGAGTGTTTTATTTACACAATCTTTTTTCCATGAAGAATTTCATAATACACAAAACTTCAATCAATTCAGCCCTGCTCTCTGATGACATAGAAAAAGAGGTCTTTTATCAAGGCTTATGTACCAAACCAAGTTCTTGAGACCCATGGTGGATTTTAAGGATCAACACTGACATTTTGAAATTGGGATTTTTATCTGGATCTGTTAGGTCTAGAGAACTGTGAATCTGATGACATTTGTGCTTATCCGATGAGATGTACTGTCAAAATTGTCTTGGGAAAAATCTATCAAATTTGATTTCATTCAGGGTTGTTGTAAAGGTTTTTTTCCAGTTTTTTCCACATCAAAAATCCCCAGAACATCTGTATGCAGTTTGGGCTCTCTTTCTCCATAAATGCATGCATTTTTGCAAATACTTTTTATTGTCTATGTCTTTTTGAAAACAATTTCCTCAAATGTAATGCATTTTTATGGACCCATTCCCTAATAGGAATATATTTCAATGCATTATCTGAGTTACAAAGTGTTACCACATTCAGAAAGGTGTGGATATTCAGCTTAAGGTTGTATGTGTATATACCGTAGATCTGAGACATACAAACTGAGTAAATCCACATTAAATGCAATCCAAATGAACTTCTCTCTACTAACTTGCAGTTAAGCTCTATCAGGCCTTGACCTAGTTTCACCTACCGAAACTGGATCTTCCAAAACAGGAGTGATCAATAATCCAGCTAAATAACATTTCTGTGCCAGCACCCCATAGTTCAGGAAGTCGGAGCAAAACATTCATTCAAAATAAGGCAGATAATGACAGGAGCAGCAGATTGTCTCACTATCATTGCCTGGACTGGCTTGGAAATATCCACTGGGAATATCTCCAGTAATTGCAGCATCTTTAGCATTTTTCTCTCTCTCTTACTTTTTAACATCATCAGAATCAGATATTTATTTTGCCAAGTGTGTCTGGGCACATAAGAAATTTGTCTCCTTTGCTCTATACCAGTGATGGCTAACCTTTTAGAGACAAGGTGCTAGGACTAGTCACGGCTAATGAGACGCGAGTCATGATGTCATTGCCTGGCATCGCTACTCTCTTTCTGAGCGTGCACATGGTTCTGTGACATCATCACCTGGCGCTGCTACTCCTTTCTGAGCATGCTCAGCTCTGGGGCGATGCTGCGGTGACATGGATCGTGTGTCAGAAAAAAGGGCTCTGTGTGCCCACTGCGGCACACATGCCATAGATTCACCATCCCTGCTCTATACCTACATACATACAATAAACAAACTGTAATTATAATCAAAGATATATTCATAATCATAAGGTACATTAATCTCGTTGTATGTATATAAGCATAAGAGACATTCATCGTCATAAAGTACATTCATCTTGTCATGTACATATAAGCTGCAATCGACAAACTGTAATATTAATCATGAATACAATCACAATCATAAATACATTCATGTCATCATGTTATAAAACACATTTCATCATCTCCCAAAACACCTTCCTCATTAACAGTGTTGTGTAAGTTAGCTATTTAGCAGGTTGATGACATGGAGAAAGAAACCATCCTTGTGTCTAGCTGTTTTGGTTTGAAGTGCTTTTTTCATCATTTTCTCTCTCTCTGAAGGAATGCTAATCAGACATGTTTATACAGCAGATGCTGCTACTGCTATTATTATTATTTGGTTAATCTTAAGTTTTATTCACAGTTTGGGACTGGTAAAAACTTAACAGCTCAAGTTGTTTAATGTATTAGGCAGAAATACTTTCTTGGATTAGTTCTGTAATAAACCAAAAGCTTATAAAACTCCCAAATATTTGTAGCCTTCTTCTTGTGCCACTGACTTTAACATATTTTTATTATTAAGCTATAGTCTATCATCATCATCCATTTTCCTGCCTTTGTGGTTATGTCAATGTCATATTGCATTCCAATATCTTTGCTGAATTATTTTGTGCTTTTTAGCAAGGAATCCAATTCCGCCTTCATTTTTCCAAATAAGTTTTAAGTCATCCATACAAATAAACGTGGAATTTTTACTCCTTTTTTGCCAATTCACTGCACCACCGTTTGTCTTGTTCAAAACTGATATCAGTGGAGCCACTGGTAGTATAAAGACTAATGGTTATAATGGGTCACCTTAAAAAAAGTCCACATTTAATTTGAACTTCTCCTAATGCCTTCCCCATTAGTCATCAGCTTTGTTCACCAACACTTCATTGAAGTATTCATAAATTGCCAAATGTTTCTGCTGATGCCAAAAGTTTTGAGATGTTTTTCAATCCAGCTATGTAGAACAGAATTGAATTATTATTATGATTCATCACATAGTCAGCCAGATGTTTAGAGGTGCTTTGGCATTTTTATTCACCTATTCAGTCATATTTATCTGAATGGAGACCTCTAGAGAACTCTGATGTCCAAAGTCTAAAATTACCTACTGATACCATTAGGAAGTGTTACAAAAATCCTGCCTCTTTATACAGTAAACTCCCTGAGAAATAAATCACCCTAATTCTGATATGCTTCTTTGTGTCCATACATTTCTCCTGCTGGCCCTTTGCTTGAATGAGAATCCTCACTAAAATACTGCTTTTTGCCAGTCTAGAAACAAAACATAGATCAGTTTCAAAAATCAGGACTGTTATTCAAGGTCATATTATCCATTTTAAAATGCAAATTGTTGCAGCTTAAAAAAACTATTGAGCGAAGGGAATGGATTAAAAATAGAATTCATCCATCAATCTATATGCTGAGTACCGTTTCCAGAGTACCATTATGAGATGAACGTTGCTTCCTGAGATTCTTCTATAATCAGAGGTTTTTCAGTTCCCCCCCTCTCCTTCCACCTCCATCATCTCTAACAGCTCAAGCCAAGCTGTGCAAAATTCACCCCTCCACAATTTTTAACGCTTAAAAACTATTCAGTCAGAATCTGTACCCTAAATGAGCTGAAACATGGACAGACCTTTTATTACAATGCAATTCCAACCATCACTGGTAGAACATGAGAAAAGAGAAATAAACTGAGGAGCATGCATAGCTATGTAAATCAGAAAACATAAAACCTGCTTCTGAACTGAGCTGATGAACGTTTCAGCTTATTATTAAAAGGATGTTCCCTATAGCTAAGAAAAGAAGAAAAAAGGGAAGGGAGTCAGGTGCTGTTTCAGAAAATGAAGAGAAGAAGAAAAGAAATCTTCACATTTGCTTCCCTTTAGAATAAACTGGGTTTTTCCAACTTAACATTTAAAACTCACTTTAAAAGAATGCACAGTATACGGATTTAGGTACCAATTTCCTTTCATGGTTACTTTCCTCCATTCCCCCCTCCCCAAAATTTGTTTGGGGGTAATCAGAAGGAGCTTTGAATCACTTACAATTATCAACCGTAGAGCTTCAAGCCCTCAAAACCTGAGCTGCAAATGACAAAGGAAAGCTTCAGGTTGGGAACAGTTCAGAGTTCTGTGGTACAACCAAAGGAATGCTCTGATTTTTGGCAGTAAATATCATTTGGAGCCAAAGACCACAAGACTCTTACTTGAACTGATACTCTAGTCAGTCAAAAGTGTAATAGGTAAGAACAGATAATACTGGAACCAATTAACCAGAGAAACATGGGTATTTCTTCACCATTGATGTTCAGATTTCATTTGAATTCCTGCACTGGCCAGGTTGTTGGACTTGATGAACTATGCATTCCTTCAAACGCTGTAGTTCTACAATTTGTACAAATTGCAGGCTCTAACCACAAATAATGGCAGTGAGGTACAGGTTTCTCAACTGGGAAGTTATTCACATTTTCAACATCTTCTTTTAGTATTAAGGGATTTCAGCCTTCATGCTCTGGGTTTGGGGTCAAGAAAGATTCGTCAGTTCATTGACTACATGGGAACCATGGGTTTATCCCAGGTAAACCTGGTCCCTGTATATACTGGTGAACATATGCTGGAAGTAATTTTGTCTCTGAGTAGTTGACATGTGATGTGGATATGAAGGATAGTAGATATGTCCTTTTCTATAATCACATTACTTCCTGGTCCAGATGGGATTCTTTGTTCCACCTAGAGGAAACAATTAAAAGTCTAGGGACCATCTTAATTTACCAAGGACCTCAGAAATTTGAAATGGCAGTTGCAGTCACGGAGAGAAGATGAAAATGAATCTGATCAAGCATCATAGGTGGTAGATTGTTATCTGGTGCATAATTGGTATCAGTTGGGAAAGGATGGAAAAGATTTCCTGAAGTTTTTTGCACAGCAAGATATCTGGTTATCTAGCATGAGGTCTACCATTTGGGTTGGATCCGTGCCCTTCATGACTCACTTGCGCAGCTGGAGGCATGCGGTTAACTAGAGCTAGGAAGTGATCACTGTCTCTTTAGGGGATAGGTAATATTGGACAGCTTGAAAGAGGCAGTAGTGTGCCTCTTCCTGAATTAGCACTCCTTCAACCCAGCCATTTTGGACAGCTACCATACTCTATTCAACTTGCCTTTTTCTAAGAAAGCTTGTTGAGAAGGTGGAATTCGAACTGCAGAGTGATTTACAGTGATTCCCTTTCATTTGGGATCCAGGTTTGAACACGACATAGAAAGAGCAATGGTAGATCTATGAGTATGACCTTTATTGGGATTTAATGGGAATAGTGTATCCTTCCTGGAACTCCTGGATCTGTCAGTAGCATTCAATACCATTGACTATAACATTTTTCTGAAGAACTTATGAGGCTTGGGAGTTGTGAGCACTGTTTTACAGTGTGTTCCTCATTTCATGACTGGGCAATTTCAATTGATGGTTTGCTTGAGTTTTGCTTGATGGGTGCCCACCACAGGGTTCATTCAATTCGCTCTCCTGTTTTAACATGAAATCACTGGAAGAAATCATTCATCAAATTGAAATACGGTATCATAAGTTTGCTTATGATAACCAGCATGCTGATCATATCACTGTGGCCTGCATGAAAGTAGAGGAGGGTTCCTCTCTCAAAAATGTCTTTCAGATATGGCATCAGCTAAGACTTTGAGACAGGGTTGGAAAGGTGTGGTTGTCATCCAGGAGACTCTGATGCCTATCAGGGACAGTGCTTCGCAGATAATCAGATCTGAGATTTGATAGATTAGGTTCTATTGTTGTAGTGGTTATTTTTATGTGCTTTTATACTATTTTAATTATGTTTTTGTGTTTATGTTAATCATCGGTAAACTATTATGTGATGACTGTGTTATACAAAAATGATAAATAATATTGTAAATAAATAAAATACCCTTCAAATGATAGAGGACAAGATTGAAGGAATGGTCTTGAAAACAAAGCCCATAAGCATTATCTGACCTTCAGTCCCATAATTGTACCCCCTCTCATTAAATTATCTTTACTGTAACTAGCAGGAAGTTTTGGAACAATCAGATTTACTGCTTCAGGGCTGCCTCTTGCCCCTTTCCCACTTTGGTTTCTTATGTATCGTGCATATAAAACCCATGGCTATTTTCCCCCTATACATAGAATCTTCTCTGAGATTAGAGGTCTACAGAAAGTCTCTGATTACAGACTCTACAGGGGTAAAGAGCAT
>JANHFO010001513.1:203848-214599 GCA_032468095.1 Pareas carinatus
GAAAGGTGGAGGAAAAGAAGAGGAAGTAGAAAAGAAGAATGAGAAAGGGGAAGAAGGAAGGTGAAGAGATGAGAAAGCAAGCGAAGGGGTTAAGAAGGTGGAAAGGAAGGGAGATAAGGTTTGAAGAAAGCTGGCTGAAGAGATATAGGAATAAGGGAAAGATATAGGGGAATAAGGGTTAGGTTTAAGTTTAGTTTATAGAATTAGGTTTTGGGTAGAGATAGGGAAAGTTATAGGGCAGTGGTGGCGAACCTATGGCACAGGTGCCAGAGGCAGCACTCAAAGCCCTCTTTGTGGGCACATGCGCCATCGCCCCAACACAGTTTTCTTTACTAGAAAGCCAGAGAGAGACGAGGCTCTCCTCCCCTTTTCCATGTGCCTCTGAGGACATTTCTGACATCACTCGCCCCTATGTCCAGCAGCTCAATGGGAGTGCTTCCTCCCTCCCCTGTCTGGGGTAAGATGGGTGGCTCAAATGCAGCGTGGAGTTTGGGGTGAAGGTGATAGAGGACAGGAGCTAGGGGCCACAGAAATTGGGGTAGACTGCCGGAAGACCTGCGGTGAGCTCCTGTAGGCTGTGGTGGGGTGGAAGTCATACAGGGGGGTCACCAATGGCCACAGGGGAGGGAGGGCGTGTTACAATGTTGGCACTTCACGATAAATAAGTGGCTTCTGGGTTGCAGAAACTCCTCCTTTTTTGAATAGTTATTGCTGGTAGAGATGTAAAAATATCTTTTATGGATTTTGCCTTCTTATTTGCTCGCTATCTTCAGGTCTCTTAAACACTTGTCTATCTGTTAAGTAATAAGATTTTCTCTCTTGACCACCATTGTATACTTGTATGTTTGTGTAATTGTTTATTTGTCTGTGTGAAATAAAAAAATTATTTACAAAAAAAAATGTTCAAACAAACAACCAAGTTCAGAGAGCCCCTGAGGAGACTAGCTGACAAACTTTGTCATCCAAAAAAGTAGAGGAGGGAACTAGAAGGTCTATACTAGACTTTGGTCTTATTAACAGAGATGAAAGAATAGAGGGGATTGAAGTTATGGGAATTTTGGGAGACAGTAACCATGTCAGACTGGAATTCAACATAAAGCAGACACAAGTAAGTAAGCAAAGTCAAACTAATGTCTTAGACTTTAAGAGAACTGCTCTCAACAAACTAAAAGAGAGATTAAGAATTATTCCATGGATGCAAATCCTAAAGGCTCACAGATGGTTTTCAAGAAGAGATTGAACCACTATTTGCCTGGATTGGTATAAGGTCTCAAATCACTGATTATCTGGAAGCAAATCTGGTAAAGTATAAGTGTTCTAAAATCCCTGAGAAAAACATTTGACAACTTTTACTTCTTTGTGATATCTTCTAAAAAGTCTTTATTTTTTTCATTCTAGTGTTTTTAATCCATTAAAAAGAATCAATAAATGGGAACGTATGAGGATACTCTCATATTGAGAGTATTCTTGGGAATGCATTTTAACTAATTAGTATCATGACCTTGAATAAAAAAAACTGGATCTAACAATTTCAAATTGCGAGTCATATTTTATGTAAAACGTTCTCCACACTAAAATTTTCAATAAAACATATACCAAACTTGATGTCCTTTGTTCATGCCTTTATACATCAACAAGACACCTGTGAACTCTGACAACATTCACTAGGGAAAAAATCAAAAATTCAAAAACTCTAGAAAGGAAGCAAAAACTTTCTCATTTTGCACTTTTTTGGGAGTGGATCACACGAAGTGATGAATGAAGTTGATAATTAACCAATTAACTTTAAATGCTATAGGATTTGCTTTAAAAATTGAGGAACAAATAGTAGCCACCTGATTAACACTTTCATAAAATGGACTAGTAAGCAATATCCTGAAGTAGGAAGGAAGGACAATAACAAGTTTATTTTTATTGAGGAATAAAGTATTCTTGTGTTTACAATTAACTTGTAATCTAACTAATTCTTCCCTTGTGAAAAGAGCACATGGATTTGATGTCTAAAAAGCCATGAATTTCTGTTTTCAGATAATCAAGTGTGTGTAAATGTGTCACAACATTAGACAAAAGGTTTCATATATCTCTGTTACAAATAGGTTAACTTTTTTATATGTGCACTTGCTCAAGTTGCAAAATATCTTTGAATTCAGCTAGATTGGAGAACAGAAGAATATTCAACAAGACATTCTATTTTCATTGTATCAAAATCTCCTTTTGTGACACTCATGGGTTTTATTTTTAACGTCAATATTATTTTCTTTTCATTTCAGATTGTTTTTGAAGGCATCCGTGGCCGAGGCATTGAAGGAGACATTGCTATCGATGATATCTCAATTGTGGAAGGAGAATGCACAAAATCGGATTATGTAAACAACCGTACGTGACTTTGTTAACATCTAGTAGTGTCCCAATCTAGTATGCAATTTTATAACATGTTAAGGCTGAAGGAAATGTGGCTGTGCAAAACCTCGAAAGTTGGTTGAGGAATAGCACTATAGCAATAGCACTTAGACTTATATGCTTATATACTTATATATACTTAGACTTGCAGACTTATAGACTTACATAACATGATGACACGATGAAAGTACTTTATGATTTTGAATGCACCTAATACATACATGGCATGATAAATGTACTTTATGATTATGAATATATCTTATGACTCTAATCATTGTTTGTCAATTATAGCCTTATGATTGTAATCACAATTATAGCCTGCATGTAAGAATAGCGCATGTATACCGGAGACATCTTCCTTGTGTGTCTAGACACACTTGGCAAATAAATTCCAATTCTAATCATTCTAATTCTAATACCACTTCACAGTGCTTTACAGCCCTTTCTAAGCGGTTTACAGAGTCAACATATTGCCCCCAACAATCTGAATCCTCATTTTTCTGACTTCAGAAGGATGGAAGGCTGAGTCGACCTTGAGAATCGAACTACTGGCAGTCAACAGAATTAGCTTGTAGTATAGCATTCTAACCACTGTGCCACAGCAGCTCTGAAAGCAATGCTTTGAGGACACACCTATAGTTCATAAAGTGGGGCAATTCCTGACTTGGCAATGAGTGAAGCAAAACTTTTGCACTGTTTCACAATCAGCAGAAGATAGCAAGCCATGTTCCCATGCACACCAGTTTCCGGAATGAATTCAGGCAGCCTAATTTGAAAGCTAAACTAACTGTCTTTTCTCCTTTTCCTTTTTTTGTCTAGATATACCTTCAGAGGCAGTCAGGACACTGCCCCATATACGGAGTTTCCCCATTTTTCTTCTTATGTCTGTCTTAATTCATCAGAGGTGACCTTATTCCGGCAGAGGCTATAACACAGATGTACCATCCACTGGCATGAAGAAAAGGGAACATTTTTCAAACAAACAAACAAACAAAAAACTACCAAAGATTCCTCCACTGACTGATGACTGACTCAAATAAAGATATTTTTTAAAAAAGTATGTATGTGTGTGTATGTGTGTATACACACACACACACACATTCATACACATAACACACACGCACACACACACACACACATTGGGGGGTTATTAAACGAACAAAAGGAATGAATAAACAACCAACTGCAGGCAAATAAATGTACTCTGTGGACCACATGTTCTGGATGTGAAGGAAAGAGGCTTTCAGGTGCTCTTGTGGTGAAGGAGTAACAAACGAACAACAGGAAAATCAAATGACACCAACACACACACACACACACACACACCAACCATTAATTAGGAGAACTCTGGCAAAAGAGCTATAGAATTTCTTGTCAAAGCACAAAGTCATGGCTTGTTTTGTTTCAAAGACTAGTTTGCTTGTTGCCATGGAACCTTAACGGCCTGCCCCAAAAGAGATTTCATAAAAGAAGAGAGCAAGAGCGAGCACAGAGGAGATTTTTTAAAAAATATCCCTTCTCCTCACTGTCAAACAGGGTATGAGAGGAGCTGGCATTTCCCCTACCTTCACCTTTCCACATGAGATTTTAAGCTCCATCTAGCCACAGGCAGAAAGCAACCCAAGGCACCGGAGTGGTTGAAGACATTCTGCTATAGTTCCTCATGGCAATTGCTAGAAACCATACGTGGTCTCCACTTTGCATGTGTTCTGCTAAATCCAGGACATATTTATGGTGACAACAGCAACACTGGCTTGTCTAGAGTTTGCTTGCGTGGCCATTTAAACATACCTGACAGTCCCCACCCCACCCCCGTGGTCTTCTGAGCCCCTGCCCACTTGCCCTGGCCCTGCTCCTCCCACATCCCACTCCCAGTGAACGTCACTTGTCCTCGTCAAGGGACAAAAAACCAAACTACCATCTTTTTTCTAAAATGCCATGGAAACCAAGTGCCTTCAATGATAACAAGCCTGAGAAAATGGGGTAGAGGGAACATACACATGTGCACATGCAAAAAATAAATAAATGTTCCAGCAGACAGAAGCTTGAATAGCTCCAGTGAGGTTTGCAGTTCCATTTTAAAAAAAATCCTCTTTTTTCTAAAGCAAAGTGGAAGAACAAAGCTACCAATGAAAGGAGAAAACCCAGGAAAGCTACATCTAGAGATGGATTGACTTGAGTGACAGCATCAAGTCCAAGTCGTTGAGTATCAGCATTTTCATCACAAAGCTAGAACCAGAGTTATGGCTTTTGGGCCATCTGATCCAGGAGGAAGTGGCTTCAGTTGCAACTTGGAAAATGGATCCGTCTGAATTTTTCAAGGTTTGAAGTATGGTCCATTCGTGCCAGAATGTGGAGGAGGCAACAATACTTGGCAATGGTGAATTTCAGAAACACCGGCGTGCATGCGCGCACAATTTTTCATAGTCCAACCTCTTCTCAAAATGAGATTGGTGATCAAGAGAGGTCACAGTCCATATAGGCAAAGTTTTAAAAAAATAGAGACTCTTTACGGCAAAAGGCAGGCCAGCTGATCTGGTTTCATTTTTAATCACGGAGAAGATAAGGCCTCTGCCCTTTCATCAGACTCTGTGCGAATTGTGAAATATTATTTTATTATTTTAGCAAGATTTAAAAAAAATCACTTTTACAAAAAAATAAATAAATAAAATCTGTAAAAAATATTTTCAGCTACCTGGCTCCATCCCATACCTATCTTTAGCCAATTTTCCAATACACTGTAAATTTCCCTTTCTTTGAGTTGGTAATGAAAATTTGAAGATCTTTTTTCCGTAAATTATCTCAGCTTTTAACTTCATTAAAAAAAGAGTTTTGTCTAAGCAAGAGTTATTATAATTATTATGGTTATTATATGTTCTTTCAATACCCTAGAATGAGAAAAGGGGGAAAAACGTATATGCAAATCATTCGGATATTAAAAGAAAACAAAGTATAACATTTGAGAATATTAATATTAAAAAAGCACAAAGAAATGCAGTAAAAATGATGAGGCTTGGTTTTTTAAAAAAAAACTGTAGAAAAACATTTGTGCTGATGATTCAGTAATTCAACTGAAAAAGATAATTTTACAACTATGTTCAATAAAGCTTATTTCCAGGTAAGGCATGGTAAGTGTGTTTGTTGAATGCTTCAGATACACTGCAGTCATTATGTAGTTTGTTTCTGTTGTGTTAGATTTAACATTTCAATTATTGAATAGTATTTAAAAGGGTCCATCTGTCAGATCAATGGATTCTACCAGTGGACAAATTCCTCATTTCCTCACCCTGAAATCCTGCATGTTCTGTCCAAATCAGCTCTGTGAAATTGGAAAATGGAAGAAAATTTTAATTTGGAAATACAGTTTAGATGTAATGAAGGCAGTCTGTCTTGTGATAGAGAATAGAATCCATGAAGATCAAAATATAGCCTGAAAATAAAAAGGCACTATTTTTTAGCATCCTATTTCCATAGTACCTTTCCCAAAATCCATGCCTACTGGTGTAAGACTGTCATTACCCAAACGGTTCACTACCTTTGCTGAGAATGAGCAGATTCAGGTTCACAAAAATATTAAAAATACTAGAAGAAAGAATTTAAAAACCAGCTCAGTGGCAAGGAATGGTGACTGGCTAAGTAGGAAAAAGTAATTAACTCTAATTTGATGCTCTGTACATGGGGAACTGTGAAATAATCAGTTTAAAAAGCAATGTCATGTTATAACCAACATTTTATGTGTGACTAACATTAGATTATAATTGATCGATTGATTGATTTTGTGACATCAAGTCAATGTCAGCTTGTAACAATCACATTGATTGTCAGCCTCGCAAGTAAGCCAGACAGGATATATGACAAGATGAATTAATTCTACTTTATTGTAAGGATACATTAAGAGAATCTTGCAAGTCTGGAAATACAAATCTCTCACCATCCCTTTTTTACCACTTAATAAGTTGGGGAAGCTCCTTTCTAAGTTTCTTTTTCTGCCTGTTACCCAATTGTAGGCTCCTCACTTTTATACCTGATCATTCCCTAGGCATCATCTTTTGCCCCATCTTCTAAGGTCATTCTTACATTCTGTTACATTGGCAGACTTTCACTAGAATGATCTGTACCCCATATGGTCCATCATATTTTCCAGTGGTGCACCATTGATTCTGAAACAAGTCTGCTCACCTTGTTGCTGTTCATAATCATCTCTTTCCTCCACTTTTCCTATCATAATAGGCTTCTCCAGAGAAGTAGTTCTTCATGTAATGCATCCAAAATATAATTTGAGTCTGTTCTTTTGTGCCCCAAGTGAGAACCTTGGATTGATTTGTTGGGGAGGGAGGGGATTTCGCTATCTAAGGTATTTTCAAACGTCTTCTCCAACACAAAAAGTGCAAAAACACTAATATCTTTATATCCTGTTTCCTCAAGGTCCAGTTTCACCCTCACAGGGAAAATCATTGGCTCACCGTTTATCTTTCTTGATACAGAGGGATCACAACACCTGCATGTATTTTTCCAAGAGATTCATTGCTATCTTACCAAGGGCTACTTTATAGTGTATTTTTTTGGACTCCTGGCTCCTGAACTGTTGATAGTTGATCCTAAAAGGTAGACACCATCCACCATTTCAATGTCTTCATTGAACCAGTTCTAAAACAGGTTGCTATACATGTCATGGTTCATTTAGTCTTTGTATTATTAATCCTATTTTTTTCACTGTGGACCTTGACTTTCAATACTAGAGCTTGCAAACTGATTGCATTTCCAGCTATTCATTTACATTTAATTCATGCAATTTAGATGCTGCCTGACTCCAAATAACTTTTTGTGGCTCACAAAATAGAAAATTAAATAAAAAATATAACCCGCAAAAAAGAGACTATATGTAGATCAGGGATGGACTGTGGAGTCCTTGGTGTTCTCTGAGTTTAGTTGCAGATATTTCATTATCCAATAAGATAACATCATCAATGCTAGCAATACCACACTCATTAGCATCAATGGAGTTACCTGGTTTGGTAATGAAATGTCTGCAAGCAAACAACCAAGCTCAGAAATCACGAAGGACTCCACAGATTAAAAAAAAAGATGGCAAATCTGAGCAACAGCAGAACTCACAAGAGGTTCCAACCACCTTAGCCCAAGGACCAGGAGCAGAGACAGGTCTTCAAGATCCTTCAGCATCATCTGAATTTCAAGGAGAGCTTCGGAAGATATTTGTGGCAACAAAGTAGAATCATCAACATAGCACAGGTTACTGGTGCTTATTTCAATTTTGTAACCACAGTCATCTTCAAATCCAGCTTCTCTCAATATATACTCTCATTTGACCATTATGACACCATTTCTTTTCAGTAAAGTAGAATTTATTTCACTTCAGGTCTTCCATGGAAATGAGAAAATAACATTTTTCCAAATGGCTTTCATAGCTAACTCCTTTCATTTATTATTGGAAATGCTTTTCCTTGCCCTTTTATTATAAATAGAAATTAATACAGAATGAATTGATTCTCAATATTGTGCAGGTTGAGTCATTTTCACATCCTGTATTCCAAGAAAACTCAGAAGGGCCAAATCAATGCGTCTCAACCATCCAGTCATACCATCCAGGATATGGTACATAAGGAGTTTTGTGCTCCAAATCAGTGTTTCTCAATCTGGGCAATTTTAACATTCATGGACTTCAACTTCCAGAATTCCTTGCTGGGGAACTCTGGGAGTTAAAGTTCATGCCTCCTAAAAGTTGCCAAGGTTGAAAAATATTGCTCGAAAACCTTCTAGCATTCTCTGGGACACAATTCTTTGCCAGATTTGATAGAAGTTTATTTTTTTTCTGCCCCCTGCTTAATTTATGGGATTTAGGAGTTTTGGTAATTAAGACTGGCACACCCTGATCAGGAATCCTGTCCACATATGGAAACTCTTAAATATTTAAGCTTCCAACTCCCATTTCTTCCCAAAATAATAAGAGCAGTTACTATTGTTTAGCCGTAGAATCAATCACTTGTTTTCCTTTGCTGAATGCATTCATTGAAGGCTGAAGGATCATCTGTCAAGGATGGTTCAAGAGCAGTTTCTGCACTAAGCCAAAGATGTTGACAAGCCTTTTCCTAAACTCCACTCCACTAGAACTGCTCTTATGTTGGTTAAGGAAAGGAATGCATTGACTGGTTGAAAGCATACTGCAAACTAAGCCTGGATTTGAGATGAGGACACATTTTTGATACAAGGTTAAAATAAAATAGGACAAATCATTCTAACTTGTGAATTCCATTCATAAAGGATGCAATAGTCAGAATCAGAATCAAAATTTATTTTCGCCATGTGTGTCAGGACACCCAAGAAATTTGTCTTAAGGGACAGTGCTCAAAAACTACACACATACACAACAAGAATACAATCAAGATACATTCATAGTCAGTTTGAATATATAAGCAAAATCATGATCATTTGTATATATAGGCATATATAGGCAAAATCAATTAAGTATATAAGCATAAGATACACTCATAGTCTAAAAGTATGTAAACAATCATCATGTCTTGTAGTAAAGTGTGGACAAAAACCATTTCATCTTGTGAGGACACCCTTTGCACTAACACTGTCCTATGAATTAGTAGGTTGATGACATGAGGGAAGAAACTGTCGGACTGTTTTGGTTTGCAATGCTCTGTAGCATCGTCCAGAGGGGAGAAGTTCAAACAGATTATGTCCACAGTGTGAGGGATCCATAATTATTTTCGTGCTCTTTTAGGTATAATCAGTGTACAGATCTTCAATGGAGGATAGCTTTGTAGCAATTATTTTTTCTGCGGTTCTAATTATTCTTTGAAGTCTATGTTTATTTTGTATTGTTGCATTGCCAATCCAGACAGTTATTGAGGTGCAGATTACGGACTCAGTGATTCCTCTGTAGAACTGAGTCAGCAGTTCCTTGAGTAGTCTGAGCTTTCTGAGTTGTCTCAGAAAGAACATTCTTTGTTGAGCTTTTATAATGACTGGCTGTTGTAAGCTGGTGTCTGGTTTCTCAAAATGGAGGACATGCAATTTAAATCTGTTTTATTCTTGAAGGGCCTAACGTTCAATCCAGCATGCTGAAGCTGCCATAGTATTTTCCTCCTTCAGTTCATTTTAGATTTTGCTTTTGCTTTTGCTTTTTGTTTCACTAGAAAAACAAATTCAAGGGAATTTCAGCAGTGAGAATTTATGATTACTTCAAACTGCCCTAATCATGCAACACGTTTCCAAGAAATTCTCCAATATTTGAACTAGAATAGGTACACATAGATGACTGAGAAACATGGAGTTATCTTTGTAGAAATCACAGCACTGTATCAATGCTCATAGAAGTGTTAAAAAGTTAATACCAATCCTAGCTTTGAGCTAAGAGAATTTCTCTTGTAAGTGGAAGTGTTTGGGATCTTTTTTGTCTTGGAATTGCCTTGTGTCTTTCAACATTCATTTCTAGCCAGAATGCAGATAAACTGAATATATCTATATATAAATTTTCTATTAGATATTATTATAATGCAACATTATACACCTCAAGGTGCCCCTATGCTAACTTTTATTATTCATTTCCAAGTGAGATTTAATTCATGTATTCCTAAGGAATATGATAACATGCCTTCATTGTTGTGCATGTCAGCAGGTCAATTTATTTACATTTCAAATGTGGTTTGATCACAATTTAGAGCTTCCAGCACAGATGAAACTTGAAACTGTCAAGTATATATTGCTTGGCAGCATTCTCAGCTGGTCTGGAGGGGAGAATTTTAGCGTGATTGTTGAAGTTGTAGATCAATTACTCTCTCCAGGCACACAGGATTTCACATTGTAAGTAGTTGTTGCATATGGTAGTAGAACCATATAGGCTGATATCCATCAAAGACCATTTAACCCCCTCTCTCTGCGAATATGAATTTGCACTCTTACAGGATTCCCAAAATCCCTAAAGAAGGCAAACTCCATCATCTTCAGAGACAATATGTTCCAGTCTCGCCCTGTCGAAAAGTTCATCTGAATGTGTATCTTCAATTTCCTTCTGGGTAATCTGAGCTTGTTGATTTAGATTCAGCTCCCAGATGCATGAAAAATCCATTTGTTCCATCATCTACATCAGGATTGAGAACCTTTTTGAGTCATACAGACATTCTCCTGGAGAAACTGATGACGCCTGCATGCCAGCAATAACTAACTTAAAGAAAACAATGGAGGTAGGCATAGAAAAGTGGATAGAGTACAAAATTAAGTAGATTTCTCAAATATTTTTCTCTGTTTTCCTTCCTTCCTTCCTTCCTTCCTTCTTTCCTTCCTTCCTTCCTTCCTTCCTTCCTTCCTTCCTTCCTTCCTTC
>JANHFO010001514.1:58730-69471 GCA_032468095.1 Pareas carinatus
AGGAAAAAGGTGCCGGATCTCACATCTTGTTAATCTATTATTTTTTAAAAAATTATATACAATTACTTTTAAAACCTGAAATATCCATCAAAAAAAGGTGCCGGAGCGCCATTCTATGACAAAAAAAGCACTGTATATATTTACATGTTTAGTTCTAGTTGTAAAATTGGGGTTTATTGAGAAAGATATATTTTTTACTTTGGTTGTTTTGGACGGAGAAACAGAGGAAGGAAAAGGTAGCAATGGAAATGTAGGCCTAAGCTATGATACTTGAGGAATAGGCGGGAATTTGAGATTTTTGTTCCGTCGCAGTTGTGAGAGAAAAGGAAAAGCTCACTACTATCCATATGGTACTTGCAGCTAATCCTTAAAAAACAGAGGTGATGTTTACAACTTCAAGAATTGCCATGTTTTGCATTAGGAGGTATACTTGATACGCTCCAGCATGTCTGTGGCATAAGTTTATAACTGTTCCTTCCGTTCTAGTTATTTGTCAGGCCCTTATGTCCCCCTCTCTTTGGCTGGAAAAAGGCAATAGGATCAGTGATAGCCACAAAACTGCTGACAATTCAGAAATTCAGTATTCTAAAGAGAACAGAGGGATCTCTGTTGTTATCCTTCAGAGTGAGACTAGGTCAGCTAACTGGAGAGACTAACAATGTGACAAAAATAGTTCTAAAGGTCTTTTCAAGCTTTCACATATAACCACTCCTGTCTTATGACTCTCTTTCTCTTTTCTGCAGGATTTTTTTAAAAAGGTATAAATATGAGAAGGAGAAGGAAATAAATATATCAGTATTTTTCCAGGCCTCCCACATCTTGTACATAGATCTGACATATATTGGGATTAGACTGTTCGGTTCTCAAAACGAATAGTTTAAAAATCCATTTTCTCCTTGAAATACCAAGATGCTACACGCAGTATAACAAATTTAAGACGATAATGCATTGCTTTGAAAGAAGAGAGAACATTCTGTGACTGTTCTATTATTTATACTAGAACATATGCTGATAATGTTTACATTTTCCTGACTATCAAAGTTTATAACTGCTGTCAGAATCAACAAACTTGTGAAAGATAATATAAGAAAATTTGGAAATTGCTATCTGTGCTGCTTTGTCACTGATGTTCACTTTGTAATTCTTTTACAGTTAGCACGATGAGAGGCAGGGCTTGGCACAGGGCCCTTTAAGTTCATGCATAACATTTACTGATCTCTTCTTTACAGTATCAGAAGCATTGCAAATCCTCAAATGATAAAATAATGGATATAGATTATTCCTTAATTAAACAGTTGCCTTAGGTTTCACTACTTTCCTGGGATTAATTTTTCAGTATTTTGTTTTGTCTGCATTTTTTGCAAAATGTGTATGCAAGGTAACATTTGTAATAAATTTTAAGGCTTCTTCAGTTCTTCCCCTCCCTAACTTTACTGTAATTTCTTTAACTATGTCTGAAGTTGCCTTCCCCCCTCCAAGTTAGATAATAAACTGGATCAGAAATTAAAGAGTTTTTTTCAATATATTATTCTGCTTAAGAATGGTATCCAAATAATATTGATATTTATTTTTTATTTATTTGTGTCCTGACTTTATCATTTTTATAAATAACTTATATAAAAATAGCTTATTAAAATACATAATATATAAATTTCTCTAATTGTTTATTACCAATAGATCAATTACATGTGTTTTATAATCATTGCAGTATATTAGAACTGTGCAAAGTTTTGATGGGCTGATTTGATTATAAAATGTGTAGAGCACATCCTCAAAATAGATTTACTGGAACAGATCCTCATATTGATGCAACATTGAATGGATCAGAGCATAGAAACCTTTCTTTTAGCTGCTTTTCTGTCTCTTTAGGGCAGGCTTGTCAAACTCAATTTCCTTGAGGGCTGCTGCCATTACAGTCGCCATGGGCTGCCCCCCCCCAGCCGCCGCCATCCTTGTTATGTCTCTTACGGTGGCGTCTGCCGTCACCTCCACAGCTGCTGCCATCCCCATTGCCCCCATTGCTGCTGCCCCAGGAGAGAACCCTGCTCACCTCTAGGGCAGTCCAGTGGGCCAGATCCAAGGAAGCAATGGGCTGGATTTGGTCCACATGCCTTGAGTTTGATACATCTGCTCTAAGGGATATACCATTTTGTGCATGTATAGAAACCAGAGTTGGACTGGCTCAGAAGCTGCAAGGCGACATTTGTTGTTTCTGATGCTTGGTTTCGACCAAAGTTTTGCCAAGACAAATAACTTCTGCATTGCACAAATAACTTAACCAAACTGATGCCATTCAGTTTATGTTGGAATTAAATCTTCAGAATTTTTAGCCAACATAGCTAGCACTCACTTCTCTTTTTATTTTCAGGGGGGGGGGTATGAAATCTTATGGAAATTTGCAATTGTATACTATACCAGTCACCTGAGTATTTTTTAAAATCAAAGCATTGTTAGAATAAGCTTTATGTCCCAAGTTGTAGTTTATTCGGCTATGTTGTTTGATGGCTGGTCTACATTTTCTCCTATGATCACAACAATGTGAATTCTGCTTTCTTGAGGTTGTGATAAAACTGACTTATTTGTATATATGAGCAGTAGATTAGTGATTAAATAAGGTCAAGGTGATTGGAATATTAGTCCATAATCCATTGTAGATAAAGTTAATAAAACTGTTCAAAAACTTTTCAATTACACACCCACAATGGAAAAGATCAAAAGTTCACATATGCTTGTTGCGATCACTTCAGTCTTACACACACGGGTCATTAAGGTCTAATTAGTACTTAGTTATCTAATTGATTGTATTTTTCTAGGTAAATTACTTTCTATATAATTCATACTTTTTGAAGCATGCTTTTTGATATTATATTTTTATTAATAATTCAATGCATAGCTGAAACATGCAAGGATGCCAAAAAAAAAACCTTTACTAAAGATACCTCTTTTACTTTGGCAGTTGGAAACTTCGATAAAACAGATGTTTTGGAGGGATTACTCAAGCAACTCCCTTATAAAACTACTTTCTAAATATCCTATAGAAGCACACATAACAGTTAAACCTCACCCAGACTGAATTTTCTGATATAGTCAGTGGCTATCAACCAAGGACAGCCAATTCCTTTATAAGACCCTTTTCCAGCATGATTTTGGAAGTCCTCTTCATGCCATAAGTAACATAGGTATATAGTATCTATAGAATTTTACGGCTATGAAGACATAATTGACCAGAAGACCCATTCTAGTTTTCATTGGGTACAATATGTTCATCATTTGAATTGTCTGTAATAATAGTAGTAATAATTTCTTTTCCATATGTAATTGTTTTCAAACATTTATTTTCTTTATAGGAGAATTTTATATTGCCACCTACTCACTCATAACTACTCAAACATCAAATAGTACAATAGTACAATATTTTAGTTTTAGGCCTTTTGTCATATTTTCTAAACTAATCTGTACTAAAAATTAGCACTTATGGGAAAAGAATATTTAGGCTTGGAAGAATGAACAAGTCTAGCTTCCAACCCATACAATATAGCTCTCTTTGCCAATCTTCTTTCCAATTCTTAGAAAGCCATTGAGCTCCATGATTTTCATCTAATTTCTAAGAATTTATATAAAAATCATGAAACTCACAGGCTGCGGGTCCCAATGGCAGTGTGACTGCCTTTGAAGACCACCTGCTGATTGACAAGAAGGCTTTACTATACAATTTGTTGATTCCTGTGAGAACAGACTACTAGGCTAGATGGACTAAGGGTCTGATCCAACAGAACTCTGCTTATGTACTTGTATAGGGACTATATAATTTTATTACATTAATTAGGTAGCATCGATGAAGGATTCCTCTCATTTTATCTTCCCAGTAGTGAATCTGAGAGACAGGCTGCATTGAGACAGGGGACTACTAAGAGTAACTAAAGACATCCAGTGAGTGAGTGACTATTAGGTAATCAGTTTAAGTACCGTATGTTGTGTGAATACCACCACAGCTTACTTATGTGATAAATATCCCTCTTTATGCAGGCAATCAAAAACTGGTTCAGTATGATTTTATAACACAAACTTACCAAATAATTATTTACAGGTTTGTGGATTCTGTTTCCACCTGCAAGTGATCCCTTTCTAGGAAATAGTTCTATATGAAATTAGCCTAGGTCTCCTATGTCATATGAGGACTGGAGATATGGATATTTTTGTGTCTTTAAATAGAAATGAGTTCTCAAAGGTACATTTAAGGTAACTGCTGACAAACAGCCAGTAAGTAATATCTATAATTACGAGCCATTTAGGAAGGTATTTCCCCCCCAAATTATCTTTTAAAGTTAAACCTTGTGCTGCTATCGGTCTCCTGCTGACTTCTTTTAGATAACCAGCTGTTTATCAGAGGAAAGTGCATTTTTAAACATGTGAACAGTTTTGCCTGACTGGTTCTAGAAGCTCTAAACTAGGAAGTTAAGATAATCACCTTGCCTGTGAGTTTCTGCTTGTGCTAATTTGGACCCAAATATTACCAAATATAGAAAGTGTGCTTGTGAGAGATAACATTTTTTTTAAAAAAAATCCGCTCCCAAAATGACAATTTGCCCTGTTGGTAGGCTGTTAGATAATGATTAGAATTCACCCTGATTGAACTCAATAATGGCCTGTGGGTGTGTGAATGACTAAACAACCTAATCCTTTATAATCCTTACTAGTTTAACTTAGGTCAGCGGTAATGCAGAATTTTTGAACATGAAATATTTGGGGGGAAATTTTTACTCTTGTATAATAAGTTTTTACTGGCATGACATATATATCAAGGCCATCTGCCCTAATCGTTGAGATGCAGGAAAAACCATAGGTGAACTGTGTTGTACAAAAATAACTTGATTTGTATCTTCTCTTACATGGCGGTTGAAGAACAGAAGGTAGCAAATCAAATTCTATTAGTAGTAGCCAACTGAGAAAATTGTTCTTGAAAGCACTGAAATACTTTAAACCTTGTAGCTATGCAGGGCCAACTGAGAATTAGACTTGTCAAATGTCAAAAATGTAATTGCTTTCTTTGTATGCAGATGTTCCTATGAAATTAGCTGATATTAAGATTCAGGATCACAAACATGTTTCACATGTGCAGATTATGATATTTAAGATATTTTAATCAGTTTTTTAAATGACTCGACTGATGTGCAGGAGAAATCCAGTTTATCACAGCAAGATCATATTTTATCAATGTGTAGTCTTAAAGTTAGTAGGACATGTGCTATAGGGGGGCAAATTATTGTACTGTATCTTCATAATTTTCATGCTGTTTGTTCTTATCATCATTGCTTAACCTGGCAAAGACATTAGTGAAACTATATCCAAAAAATTGACTGAATATAAAAAAGCAATTCAGATTTTTTTGTTGTAAGGCATAAGCTCTCTTTTAGCCAGGAACCAGTTTATGGATGAAGTTTATTTTTTATTCCAGTGCTGAGAGGAGGCCCAGTTGAAGGAATTTACAAATTAAAGCAGTTCCATATTCACTGGGGATCCTGTGAAGGCCAGGGTTCTGAGCACACTGTTGATGGAGTAAAATATGACGCAGAGGTAAGAACTTCATTAAATTTCTAAGTGTTTATTTTCATGTGTGTATCTGTCTGTGTATTCACTATTGAAAATATGCTGAAATATATAAGAATTGGATATTAAATACATAAGAATTGGATATCGGGATCGGCCAAATTATTTTTTGATGACAGCTGGAATTCCTTTCTAATCAATACTTCTTTGGCAACCCATCTATTAACATGGACAATATGAAACCTTTTGCATATTCTCTGTCTAATAATATTATTAGCCCGAAGTCTCTGTGTTTCCCCAGTTTTTTATATTTAAGTATACTTTAATACTGACCTGTCAGGCAGGACAGAATAAAAACCGTCCACCCCTTTCTTCTCATAGCAAACCATGAGGGAAATTGGAATGATAATAATAATAATTGTATCTCATTACATTAAGCAGTCTTAAAAAGGGCTTTCTCTAATTTAAGCTGATACAAGTTATGTATCATTATCGAAACTATGTCTCATCGGAATCTGTATTTTATAATTAAAAGCATTGCATTCCAGGTAAGAGAGAGGAACAAATATTCTTGATGAAATATTTGCAAACTAGAAATTTACCAATTTCTGCACTAATATTCAATAGATGAATGAGAGACAGTTATTAGTGAAACCTGTTACCTAATATATTGCAGTGTATATGTTTATGTTTTATATTCTAGATATGTCTATTTTGAAACAAGTTCCAATTATTTCAAAAGTACTTAATCCTATTTGTAAAAGTAAAGAATCAGATTTCAGGAACTTACAAGCTTCACTATAATTGTTTGGCTTAACAGAATTTATAAATGTTATTTGCACAAGTATTGTACTGATTATAGCCAAATTTATACATTTTTGAGAGACCTTAGTCTTCTCAAATTTATATATGATACTTATAGGGGCTATACTGTACTTTTTATCCTAAAACAAAATTAGTAATAGAATAAAGCTTCCTATAAGCAAATTTAATGGGGAAGCTGGCAGGAAATTGGAAATTGCTCCTGTTACCACTGCTTTTTTGGCCCTTGATCATTCTGTTTCTCTGTTTAGGTATGGAAGTATCCCTGAAACAAGATGGGCCTGGGTTGTCTAGTAGTTATAGAGTTATACGCTGTGTAGAGAAAATAGATTGAGAGAGGTTTCTCCCTACAGTTACAATAGCAAAGCCATACCAACAAATTTAGGATCAACAGAAGTACTGTTTTGGTTATAGCATAATTGTGTTATAACATAATTCAAGGTGCTTCAAGGTGCTGGTTGTGACCTTTAAAGTGCTCCATGTCTTAGGACCCAGTTAATTACAGGACCGCATTCTGCCAGCAAATACTTCCCACCGACTGGTTCGCTCCCACAGAGAGGGGCTCCTCAGGGTGCCGTCAGCCAGACAATGCCGGCTGACGACCCCCAGGGGGAAAGCCTTCTCTGTGGCAGCTCCCACCCTCTGGAACGATCTCCCCTCGGAGATCCGTACTATTTCGGACCTCCGTGTCTTCCGCCGTGCTGTAAAAATATTCCTGTTCACTCAGGCTGGCCTGGCCTGACCTGACTCACACTATCTCTCCGTAAATGAAAGAATCTAGATATTTTAGTCCTTTTAAATTTTCAGATCTGGTTTTAAATTGGTTGTATATTCCCGGCTTTTTAAATTTGGCCCTATGATTTATATATTTATTTTAAATTGTTTTTTAAATGGTGTGTTTTTATTGTACTGTTTTATGATTGTCTTTTAAGATGGCTGTACACCGCCCTGGGTCCCTTCAGGGAGAAGGGCGGTATAAAAAAATATAAACAAACAAATAAATAAATAAATAAAGAATTATGTCATTGAAATCCAATAAAATAAAAATGAAACTAGTATTAAAAGCTAAAAAAAAATCAGTTATTGGAGTCTTAGAATTGTACAATTGGAAGGAACATTTAGGTTATCCAGTCCAACTTTCTCTGAAGGAATCCAAATTAAAACAACCCAGAAATTGTGAGGAATTGTGAGGAATAAAGTGAAATACATAAAAAGAAAGGCTTTTCAGAATCCAGAAAGTAACTGAGAAAATCTAGGCTATTTGTGACCTCCAAGAATATAGTTCCCAAATTTTTGCTTCTAAAATTTGGTGACAAAATGAGCAATCTTTAGTGATGCAACATTATTTTTCATATGTTCTTTAAAATGCATTTATTTTTCAAGTTAACAAAAAGTTGCACTACCAAAATTCAGCCATTTTCCTCCCAAATTTTGGCAGCACAATTTTGGATCGTTTGGGAGGTTTTGAACCATATTTTTTAAAAAACACTGAAAAATAATCTCACATATTTTGTGTCTTTTCTTATGATGTCACCACCATTCCACCAGTGTCACTGGCAGCTCTTTAGGTGATGGAGCAATTGTTGCTTCTCATCCTCATAAAGTTGCCTATATTTGCTCTAGCTAAGATAGTTCATTCATACTTACAGTCTAAAGTATGCCTATTCTACAGGCCTGCCAGCCACTAAGAAAATGATACAGACCTCTCACTTTAATGATAAATGAAAGGAATACATTACCATTTTTAAGAGGAAGTGCCCTGGCTTAGATTCTTTAGGTCAACCTTCTCCAGTCTGGTGCTTCTGAGTAGATTGAGATTCCAATGCAGAGTAACAGCTAGAAGGTTATTCTTGTAGAACTTAGAAGAACAACAAGTGGGGAAAGTTCCTGTATGACACTGAGTTCAGTAACCATCAGTTTGAATTGTGTCCAGAAGGAAAATAGAAGTCAATGGACATGGTAGAAAACAAGTGAATAGTAAAAGCTCTGCAGAGATCATGCTTGCTACTGCATTTTGCACCATTTCTCCCCATAGCTGTTGGCATTTCTTTTTCAATATACCCAATCCTTCTCAAATTTATATGAAGTATGGCTCTCGCTTTCACAGAAATGTTTGAATAAGAGGATTGATCATCGACTCACATACTCATAATGGATCTGAATGGCATGAAAAGACAGTGTGAGAAATGTAGTTGTATTTGAATTTTTGATTGCATGGAAAAAGAAACTAACAAGCTAGTTTTTTCTTTTAATGTTTCAGAAATTAAGGTACTCTTTCAGGCTAAAAGGTTAATGTAGGATTTGTTAAGTTCTGCTGTTTAAAGGAAAGCCTATTAATGGATGTTTTCTGTCTTCTGTATTTTTCTTTATTCCAGCTCCACTTAGTTCATTGGAATACAAAATACGGAAATATTGATGAAGCTGTCAAGCATCCTGATGGCCTGGCAGTTGTAGGAGTGTTTTTGAAGGTTAGCGTCTTTATATTTCCTTCTGTAATCTTTGTATTTTCAGAATATTTATTGAGCAAGGTGACTTTGCGCTTTACTCAGAAGTGAATTAACTGCCTACAGTCATTCCAGATCTATGATAACATTGTTCCCTTTATATTAATTTCTAGTGAAAACTGAAAAGGTAAGTTAATTTTTAAAACAATACAATCTTAACTTTGGAAAGGGTCTGAAAATCAGAGGGCAGATTTTCTAGTCTACTACAGAGTTATTATCAGAAATTGACTTAATTTATACGCAACGTGATTCCAAACAAGCTACATGGCTCACAGAGAAAATAAATCTTTAGGATACAAGCGAGAGAACAAACACATTGCAGAAAAACAGATAATTCAAACCTACCAGTAAAACTTCTTACCTAAAAATCATGAAGCCGCAGTCTTAACCATATTGATCAGACTCTTGCAACACATTGTAATCAAGTATGAGGTACAAGTATAGAATTGATATGCACATGCACCTATTATACCAGTTGTATGAGTTCGATCCATCTAACAGATTTTCTGTTTTTCTTTTTAAATATATGAGAAGAGTTGAACTTAAATGTTTTATCTGTATAAAATAATAAGTAACAAAAATTACATATATTTGAACTGCAATTATGCATATTTTTGTTATATTTCACTATACATATTCTATGCCTAGATTTTCATGTCACTCTATGTAGAGTTACATCCCATTGCAATTGGTACATTTGCTTTTCCAAATGTAAAGAACTAACAGGTGATAAACTGAGTCAATATTGTTTTAGAAGCTATTGATTTTCTTTTTGAATTAAGATTAATTCCTTGGAAGGAACTCATTGGGCTGAGTTTAAAAAGCTTCAGTTGCTAAATTATATAAACATATGCACATGAACACAAGGCATAGCTCAAATTTCCCTTCATGCGTTTTATTTCACAGGTAGGAAGTCCCTGTCCTGGACTACAAAAAGTTGTTGATGTACTAGATTCCATTAAACACAAAGTAAGTGCTTCTTTTGCTCAGTAGCAAGAAATATGTGAGCTGTGAATTTTGCTTTTTTAAAAAAAAACATTACTGTAAGGGGGATTGAAATGGAATTGCTTTTCATCTGTCTTTTAAATAGCAATGGTTGTTTAACTATATCTTCTGGTTTTAAAAATGCTCTATTTAAACATACCCGAAATGTTTACTTTTCATTTCTACCTACATATATTAAAAGCTTTTTGTTCACTTGGCATTCCTCAGGGAGAAGGTAAAATAGCATGTATTCTTCTTTATCACTATAGTTGCATTAAACCATATTTTCATAAAAATAGCTTAGCATATATTTTATAATGGACTACATTATAGTCAGTAATGTAGTTGAAGTCTATACATCTTATAGTCACCAAGGTTGTGAAACACCATGCTACATTGTTTTATCAAACTTCTCTCTTCTAGGAGAAAGAGGCCAACTTTACCAACTTTGATCCCACTGGTCTCCTACCTGCCTCTCTTGACTATTGGACTTACCCAGGATCACTGACCACACCTCCTTTGCTTGAATGTGTCATCTGGATTGTTCTGAAGGAGCCTGTATCTGTGAGCAAAGAACAGGTAAATTCATTTGCTTCAAACATTGCGCTCCCCACCTTCTGCAGCCAGAAGTTACTGATCTCCCATCTCATATCTAATTACTGTGTTTCTCTGAAAATAAGACCTACTTACGTTTTTGCTTCTCGATGGAATATAAGATATCCCCCGAAAATAAGACCTCCCTGAAAATATTATTTTCGGGGGATGCCTTACTTTCGGGGAAACACGGTAGATTGCCCACCCCCACCCCAAATAACACCCGGCTTCCCCCTCCCTGCTATACCCGGGCGCTCCTTATCTGATCCAGAGGGCTGCAGAAAGATCCG
>JANHFO010001516.1:18530-28540 GCA_032468095.1 Pareas carinatus
CACTTCAAAAAGCCACAAACAGAGCCACGGCAACGCGTGGCCGGGTCAGCTAGTTTTTATATATATCGCAAAGTGACAAACAAACCTAACCCTCCTTCCTCCTCCTATCCCCCCCCAGCAACAACCCTGTGAGGTGGGTTGGGCTGAGAGAAAGTGACAGACCCAAAGTCACCCAGCTGGCTTTCATGCCTAAGGCGGGACTTGAATTCACAGTCTCCTGATTTCTAACCTGATTCCTTCAAGACTACCATCCCCTATCTCTATTAGTCTCAGTAATAATGTTACATCAAAAACTTCAGTCCAGTTAAAAGTACAACGGTATGCACACTTACTTAGGAATAAGAGTAGCCCTTTGACTTACAACCGCAATTGAGCCTAAAATTTGTGTTGCTGAGTGAAACATTTGTTAAGTGGGTTTTGCCCCATTTTACGACTTTTCTTACCACGGTTGTTAAGTGAATCATTGGAATTGTTAAGTTAGGAACATGTTTGTTAAGTGAATCTGGCTTTCCCACTGACTTTGCTTGTCAGAAGGTTGCAAAAGCTGATCACATGACCCCGGGACATGGCAGCCGTCGTAAATATGAACCAGTTGCCAAGTATCTGAATTTTGATCATGGGATCATTGGAGTACTGCAACAGTCATAAGTGTGGGAAATGGTCATAAGTCACTTTTTTCAGTGCCTTTGTAACATAGTCACCAAATGAACTGTTGTAAGTCAAGGACTACCTGTATTTGGATTGGATTTACTCATGAGTAAAATACCTATAAGATAAGAATGCATGTCCAGCAGAAAACTTTGTAAAAATGTTGGATTTTACTTATGCTCCATTATTATCAGTGCGAGTTGAATGTTAGTTTTTCTAGATTTATTAATCCCAGTTAATTCAGTACAATTTATTTCTGAGTAAACAGGCATAGGCCAGCATGTAATTGCTAATATAAGTCACATTCAGGGCTATCCCCAGGAACTATATAAAAAAAATCAACTAGGCAGCTGTGATTGCACAATTGTATCCTTCCTTTTGTTATAGTGCTCTTTCCTCTAGACAGCATAGGAGGTTTAAGCATAGTTATTTGCTTAAAATGGGCTTGAAATGGCTATTTTGTTCTGAGCTACATACTTAATAAAGAAGAAAAAAAATAAAATCCATTGGTCTATAAAAGAAAATTTTCCGTTTCCAGAATGGAAGAGTTAAATCTTTCCATACAAATATATGTAGAGAGTTTGGGATATTTTTGCTACATGAACTGTGCAGAACCGCTGGGAGTGGGATGGCATATAAATTTAATATATTTATTATGTGTATGTAAGTATGAAATCACAGCTGCCAGTAATTTAGCTGGCCTTCATATGCATGAAGTTTTTCATATAAATCATTGTCACATGTTCCACTCTAGTCTCAGGGAAACTAAAATTTGAGCTTCAACTGTCACCGGGAATTGATTCCCCTTCTGGTCTATGGCATTTAAGTAAATTTACACTGAACAACTTCTCACATCAAAAACCAACACTCACCTGCCTCCCTTTTCCAATGAAGACACAATTACAACCATGTGCACTCCACTCACAGACAGTAAAACACATAGTGTCATTATTGTATAATCATTTAATGTGTTTTTATTTCACTTTTTCATAAAAACCAAACCAGGTTAACCAGATTTTAAAACTAAATTGGTTTCTTATTAGAGAAAAAAGAAAAAAGCAAGGCAGAATGCATATTCATGAGGGATTAATAGTTCCTTTAGGACGACCTATTCTCTTCCCAGTTTTTTATTACTAGGGTCAATATGACCAGATCGAAAAAAGATACTGCCAGTATTCACATTTATGCATAGAGAATATAAGTACCCTCATCTATCAAAGAACCAGCACTACTTCAGAGCAAAGCTAATTCCCTGTTTGTTTTGCCTTTCCTCTTGGAATTTTTCTGAATAGGAAAGGTTTGCAGGGATGAGAAGTACTTAGTGCCTTAGATCTATAATCCACCTGGGAATCATGCCTGTTTGCTGCTTGGTTTCTCATGCTGAATCAAGAATCAAGCACAATCAAAATCAGGGAACCTAAGAGTAATCCATATAACCCTGATAGGGCCAAAGCCTCACCTTCTAGTTGAAGTTTCTTCCTCAAGAGTGTTTTTTCTTTTTTAATTTTTTAATCTGGTTATTTTGAAATTTGTTAGTATATTTCACATTTCATGATTTAGTCCAGAGATACCTCTTCCATACATTTAAGTTGACTGGTTAATTGGTTTGTTTATCAGTTCATGTAAAATTTATTGAGGAAGCCATGGAGGGCTCTTGCTGCTCCTGCTTTGTCTTTAGCCTCTTTTCTTTAGGAAAGCAAGAACTCTGAAGAAAATTCCTAGTCTTTACAAAATGTACACATATAACTTTACTGGTTTTCAAAGAAAAATATTTCATCTCAAACCCTCAGTTACGCATAGGGAGGAGCTGCATGTGACTGAAGTATTAGGGTGTATACTGCATGGATATATGTCCTCCCAACAATTATCTGCAATTTGTAGCTAGTTTTCTAGTTACATACTATACTTTTAGCTAGCCTTACTTTCAAGGAGCTCATGGTAACCTAAACATTTGTCCTTTCTTCCATTTCATTACCCACTGCATACTATCTCAATCTTCTCCAAACTGGGTACCTTCATGAAATGTAAATTTCAACTTCTAGAATTCCAAAATAGTGGAGTTCCAGATTGGGAATTCTAGGAGTAGAACTCTGTGCTTCTGAGGGGCATGTAGTTTGAATAGGTGTTCCTACTAGTATTATAAGAGGAAACCAGATCCCAGCCAAAATCATATATTTGGGGCAATGTCCCTGCTTTTTAGACATGGAACTGGATTTACATCTTTCTGCGCAAAATTACATTATATATAAATGTTCAAAAATTGGGAGGAAAAGGTATTTGGAAATCTTCTATCAAAAAAAAGGTATCTTTAGAAAGCAAATACCATGGTCCCGTCATTATTATACAGATTGCTGGCGGTAACATTTGCATTGTGGTTAGCAATGTTCTCTATTGTAGGAAAGGGAAAAAAAACAATTTCTCCTTTAAGGAGTATACAAAAAAAGCAGGGCGTAATGGAGAGGCAAAAGTACACCAGTCTTGTTCCACAGAATGCGGGATATGTTCGGACCTGCTTTACAAAACAAGCTGAGTAACTTGGCATTCTATCTACTTATACCAAGAAGAGTGCAGGATGCTCAGGGATAATTAGAAAACTGAATTTTATGCACAAAAATTGAGATGTGATTTGAACTTCCTCTTGCCACTTCTGTTGCGGTTTGTCTTCTGCCTGCCTTATGTGGAATAGCTGCATTCAAGGGTTTATTGCCCAGGAAACATCATAGGAAACCATTGTTCCTTGGCATATACTCAGGCGCAAGCAGCGGCTTGCTAGACTGGGAGTGGAGACAGCTTGTCAATGCCTCTCCCTGCATCCAGGCTTGCCTTAAACACCCAACACGTGGCATCAATGAAAAACTGCACTCGACAATGCCTGTGGCTGACCTTCAGGGACTTGCTGATCTTTTCCCGTGGATGGAGTTAGGCTGAAATGGGCAGGCTATGCGGGCATTGGGTGTGAATAAGCATTACAAGGCTGGATATGCTCAGCTATTATTACAAGAGCACAGCACATGTATTCCGAGCATCTGTGATGTGTGCCTTGCCTGCACTTTTGACCCCTCTGCCTAGACCGTGCTATTTTCATAGACTATCACTTCTCTACTTTCCTCCAAAGGCCACGTCAGAGACAGACATAGAGGTAAACAGTCTGCAACAAGCCTCTGGGGGAAATGGAAGCTTGCTCAGACTCTTTGCAAAAGCTGAACCCAAAATATAACGAGGCAAACTGGGGTCATTTTTAACTCATACAGCCCAAGACAAGGGTATGTAATTCTCTCTGCTCACAAATGAAGGCAGGCTGTCTTCATTTCATTCCAGACTGAGGAATTCTGGGAGTTGAAGTCTACCCGCCTAAAAATTGCCAAGGTTGGGAAACCCTGCACTAGGCCAAAGATTCCTACAGTAGACAAATTAGAATAATAGAATTCAAAGAAGTCCATATGTGCATGGGTGTTTAAACTTGGTAATTCAATTAATTAATATACAGTAAACAAATTAAAATCATTCTAAAAGCATAGTGGTGTAAATTCATGTATTGTTGATCAATTCTGAACATACTTATTAAAGGAAGAATTGGGTTCTTTTCAGAGAATGGAAGAGAACTGGGAAGGAAGCTTTGTAAAGCAAGTATTTTTATATCATGCTCAGAAAAAAGGATTCCTAGACATTACAGGAGATCTGCCTTAAACTTGTGTTTGTTTGCACTAAATTTTATTGAGGCTAAAGAGGCAGTTGCTGCAAATAGCTGTAATGGCTGTATAAGACCAAAAACCTGAAAAGCCATATAAAGAGAAACGAACATCAGAACCCTGTGCAGTGTTAGATTAGCCTAATCCCTGCTATATCAGAGCTAAACCATTATGTATGTGTAACTAAGAACCTGTTCTGCCCTTACTTATCCATATTTTACTTTGGTAGCTTTCCTATGTCTATGCTAAATTGCAAGTCCCTAGTGATCAGTATAAATTTTAAACTGTTTTATATTCGATGCCAAATTGGTTTTTATTATCTGGGTACTTTTAAATTCAGCCTTTGTATAATGTTTTTAGAATTGTTTTTATGTTTTGTATTGTCTATATTGTGTATTTTTATCTGGCTGTACACCGCCCTGGGTCCGATGAGGAGAAGGGCGGTATACAAGTTAAATAAATAAATAAATGAATGAATGAATGAATGAATGAATGAATGAATGAATGAATGAATGAATGAATGAATGATATAGACCAGGGTTTCCCAATCTTGACAACTTTAAGGCGAATGGACTTCAACTCCCAGAAGTCCCCAGCCAGCCATGCTACTAGCAGGAGAAGCATCTTATTCTGATTGTGCTCCTTATAGACTGATAACTGAAATTTGTTGTGCACTATATCCATCCCTCCTGCCAAATTGGCTTTTCTCAGGGAGACAAAAGGTGGACAAAGCACACAAACATAGAACAATGACAAATGTTACCTAGACTCTTGCAACTTGTGCAATTGCAGCTAATAGATTTCACAATAAAGGCCTATATGAAAGCAGCCACATTGCATAATGCCAATCCTTAGGGTTACCAAAGCATTGCTCACACCCTGGGTGGCCATTGTGGTGTCCTGCCCTGCACACACCTGGCTTATTGCATTATGACTGACAGCATTCAAAGCACACTGAATTCTGGACATGTACAGTAGGCACCTGATTTGCATGCTGTAGAGGTCTGTGGCACTATAAACAGCTGGCTTTTGTTTTTTTCCTATTGTAATAGGTGAGATGTACTTTACATCATTTTCTCTTTGATGTTCCTGCTCCTTTTCTGAAAAATTATCTTGCTAAAGTGTCAGATGCCAAAAAATAGCTCATAGAATATGAACTGAGCCCTAAGCTTTTGTGATAAAAGAAATATGATGGTGCAACGGAAGACAAGAAGAAAAGCATCTGTGATGCTCCAAGTGGACATTTTGGAAATGGTTTCCTGTTCCTCTGAGAATAACCGGAAATGCTGCAAAAATGGAAGAAAATCTAAAATGCCGACTGCATTTTGGGGAAAGGAGGATTATGGTCAGAATCAAGTCAGTACAGGCTGGATGAAATAGCAGCATCAGCTTACCACCCAATCAGGGACAAAGAGTTTATAAGAGAACAAACAATGACTGAGGTTATTTCTTTTATGGAAGAATGACTTGCCAGTGAACATGCTCAAACTCCATAAGGCTCCTCAATTTTACCTGCAAGGTCCCTTTGAAGATACAGTGTATCCAAATCAGCAAGAGCCATATTCTGCCATGAAACTAATTTAAAAGGCGTAATGTATGCGTGTATATGTATGAGAATGCGTGCATTTTTAAGAAATACACTTTCGTTCTGGGATTTAAGGGTAATTTGGTACAATTTAGAAGAACCCATCTCATACCAACACCACCCATGTGTCCTGAACATCGGTTTTCTTAATTCTCAACCATCTGGTTTGGTTTGGATGACGGGGAATTATGGTAGCTAAATTCCATATATTGGAATAACAATACTGTAGATCCAAAAATTGGTTGGTAAAGTGTATAGGCCTGGCTAGATGGGTCATTACAGAAGTCCATATAATCCTGTTCTTGCTATTGTTTTGATATTTTCCTAGATGCCCAGTATTGTAGGCCATTAATTCTAAACTCCAACTCAGTGCAGGAATCCAGATTCAACAAACTCTACAGGTGACTACCTATTGTCTTCTTGAACTCACTAAGCAGAAGCCCTTCTCCCAAGATGCTTTTTTACTCTTGGGAAGGGGTCAGGGTTTTTTTTTCTAATATACTATGGCTATCTTATAACTTAAATCCATTTTTCATTCCCAATGGAATGATAAGAAACAGATCTTGACCTTCCATATAGTATCTTTTTAGGTATTTCAATAATGCCACCCTCCCCTGTCTTATCAAAACTCTAAATTCCCTATCATTTTGATGAAAACTATACTTAGATTTTTCTGTCTTAAAAACAAGAACTCCGGCCTTATATGATCACTTTGTCCTTTTGTACTTTCTGCTTTGTTTAATAGTTCTTCCATCTCTCCTAGTTGGATTAATACAACATATTAATGTCAGAATATGATGTATTGCACTATGAATTTATAGTTAGTATAGTGAGTGAATCCAGCTAATTGGATTTAGTAAATCCTGATTAATCATAAGTTAGCATGTTACAAAAAGCCCCCATAGAAGACCCGACGGATAATCCTGAGAAGTACACATAACACACTAGCTAAACCAATCTTCTTTAATTTGGTTAAATCAACTGTATATCAAAGAACTGTCTGAAGGAGACTTCCTGAACAAGATTAACTTAAAAATAAGAAGTTTCTGTGTTGACAGCATTCATTCCCCCCCCCCTAAATTATATTTTATTAATTTTCCATATAGAGTGAACACACATACATAAAGAAAGGAAAAAGAAAATATAAAATGGGTACATCAATTTGTTACAAAAATGTATCCGTATATGGAATAGTAGATATTAGAACAAGGACACACATAAAAACAAATATTACAAGATATATAAAATAATCCTTTTCTCCCTCCTGTTCCTTCCACGTTTCATTCCTTTTATTTTCTCTATTCCAACTATTATTCTAGATTATACCCATCTCTTTCCTTCTTCTTCTGGACTCTCTTCTTACTATTCTTCTTCTTCTACCTCCTGTTCTTCTTCTTTTGCTTCATTCTGTTCCTTCTTATCTTAATTACATGCAGTCTCATTTTCAAATTTAAAAAATTAATCATTCTAAGTAGTTCTTTTTTTTGTCTGTTCCCTGTTCATAACCTTTTACTATTAAAATTAATTATTATCTAAAACTCCTCTTTTTCAATTTTATCACTTTAAAAATCTTATCACTTTTCCAGTTATCATTTTATACATTTCTTAGTTTAATTTCTAGTTTTACATGGATATTACAGTTTTTTTAATATGCATTCAAATCCAAAGTAAATCCATATTCAAATCAGCATCTTAAGCTTATAATTTCAAATAACCCTTTTTCAATTTACCACCTTGAAAAACTTTCTCAGTTTCCCAGTTGCTATTTTATGCATTTCTTAATTTAATTTCTAGTTCAACATGGGTGGTACTGCTTTAAATATAAAATACATATTTCAAACCCATAATAATTCCATTTACTGATCAATATCTTAAGTATATAATTTCAAATAATTAAATATACATGTCTTTTTATTTATCAATTCTTTTTGTATCAGCACCCCTTAAAACAAAAATTTAATATAACTCCCTTCATTTGCACCCCACCCACCTTTACCACTTTTACAACTACATATTATCCTATACCTCTCCTAACAGATATTTCTTCCTCAAACACCTCTATAAGCAAGTTTTTCTTTATTTTAATAAATATCTTAATCCACAATCTTGTAATATCTTTTCTCCCAACTTCTTTCCCCACTTTTTTCTGCTTAATCACATCTTTTTTATTCTGGATCTTCCTCTCCTTCCTCTCCACTGCAAAAAACAATTTTCCATCTCTAAGGCCCTCATTATTATACCACATTTTTTTCTTACTATCCTTGGAAGAGTTATTACATTTCTCTGTCTTCTTATTTCTTAAGAACATTATCTCTTTCTTTTTTAGTCTCTGATTTTTATTCTCTTTCTTCAATTTTCTCCTTCTTCTGCTTTGTCCTGCTATTTTTTCCATTTCTAAAAGCCTCTTTAGGGCTTGCCTCTTTCTTTGTTGATCCCGGTATCTCATCCATTGCTTAAGCATTTCTTCCATGTACACCAGGAACTTGTTGCCAATTAAATCCTATTGTACCTCATCTTTTGTTAACTCCCTTTTAGCCAAATATTTTCTTTCTTATAGGATTAAGTCCAATCTTTATAACCCCAATTTTATTAGTCAATATCCATAGTCCAAGTATTCCTAAATCCCATTTGTAATCCAAATAGTTCAAGCCTCATATGTCCAAATCTTTAAAGTTTTCCCTTTTTTTCTGTTCCCAGTCACACATTTATTTATAGTCCACCATCAATCTCCTTTAAGCCACTTCCCGTTCTGATCAGGATTCATATCATACAGTCATTATATTTGTTTCAATTAATCCACCAAAAATCCACAGAAAGTAAATATTTTTAAAAAATCACTTTGCGGACATCCTCCATTTTAAAACTCCTTAAGGCTTCTTTTGTTGCTTAGCTCCCTGTAGATTTCAGTCAACTTTTTAAACTCTTTTTGGGAGAAGTTTATTTTCCTTTCTTAGTCAGACTAGCAGAATCTTTGTTTAGTAGAGCATAATAATAAATTAGTTCTTCTAACCAGACTGGATGTTTTTAGTCTTCTTTTTGCTTCTGCCCTGGTGTTTGTTTTGGTGTTCCAGCGTCTCTGCCTTAATGGCACCAAGCGCCCTTTCTTCCATCCGGTGAATAGGGATCAAAGCGGTGGAAACGAATGTGTCGGCTACTGCTTGACACTCACCCCTACTGCATCCCCTCTTCGGTCACCCCTCCAGGGTGGCCTAGAACCATTTTCGGCCCCCAGATGCGAAGATGCAGAGAACCGGAGGCCCGGCTGCTTCGCCCTGTTCAGCAGAAACCGAACCAGAAGTCTGTGTTGACAACATTCATGATGGTATGTGGAAACTCTCAAATTCACATCTGACATCTCAATAAGGTAGACCAGACTAAGAAATCAATGCAATATAGGTCAGGACTATTTTTAGTGTAATAGCTATAGTAACAGAATCTTCCAAACCTGAATGTGCTTCCCCCTCCCTCACTTTATATCTGTGTGAAGTTGGTAGAAGGCTATCTGAGATGTTGACTGAAACTAATTTCATGGCCTCAAATCAAGTCTGCTTTATTGGACCATTGACTTGATAGTGGCTCTTCCTCCTGCCCTTCAAAGCCATACCTTGTTCCCTACCAATAGCATGCCAGTACCTTTATTAGACCATTCTGATAGATCACAAAGTATTGTGTAAACTTTTGAACGGTTAAGAAATCTTTATTAGTTAATAATTAGTAGAGTCAAAACCTGCATAAACTAACTATGTGGGAAAGGCAAATGGTAAATGCTTCAGCTAAGTCTGCTTTCTGTTAAATGGAATTTGGAACTAGTCTAGAAAGAAGCAAATGGAGCCCAACAATGCTAAGAAAGTGCCAGGTTATACTACGATAGGTGCTGGAAAATAAACAATAAATAATATCAGAACTCTAATTTTTAACTGAACTATTAAAAGTACCTTAGCCATCTGCCTACAGACTCTCTTCTTTTCCCTCTGGAACTTTTATTTGAACATCCTAGACCACCAACCTCATCTCCCCTGTCCCCCCTCGCAGGCTTGGCCCATTCACACCAGGGGCCCATCTTGATGCCGGGTCAAGAGAGATGTCAC
>JANHFO010001516.1:38776-55034 GCA_032468095.1 Pareas carinatus
ATAGGTTCCTGAATGTTTTGCGCCCATTTTATCATACAGTCTTTAACCAATTCTGTTTCCGAATCTATCTCAATCAACACATTATACAATCTTTTAATATGCATTTGACCTTGATCTCTAATTTGCTTTACAAAGTTTTCATCCTTATACAAAATACCAATTCTTTGGTCCTCTTTCCATCTAGCTTGCAACTGTCCATACTGTTCCATTCCATGTCTTTGGATGTGGAAAACATTTATTTGGCCTTATTATTAATAAAGTTGTCCTTTATGATTAGTCAAATGGTAAGTAATGCTTTGGTGGGAGAATTGTTTTACTTTTTTACAAAACCTGTAAAAACTGAGCAGCTGGGACATACTCAGTCAAACTTCTTCTAAAGAACTGACTTCTAACTTACTTGCCAAACAGCAGGGAATTTATCTGCACTTGGGGACTTCTAAAAATCTGATGATGATGGGATGGATCTGAATCAAACACAGCAAACTCTATTCAGAGTTCCCTGGAGAAAGAATATGATTAAATCAAATGAATGTTGTAGACATGAGAAGTCCCACTGAAAAAGCACTCTGTCATCTTATACTAATATAAAAGTAGCTAATTATAATCCTCAACTTAAACTGCTTTCCAAGAATTTTTCCCTCATGTTCCTCGACCTTGACTTTGAAAAGGGCGGTTGAAGTCTGTCTTCTGCTTTTCCCAGCAATATATTGTCATGGAAGTGCTTTGCATAAGTTTTGCGGAGCAAGAAAAAATAGAATACATTCAAAAGTGCTTTGAGTCATTTTTTAATATATAAAGGGCCTTTCCAGCAAACAACTTGGATTTCTTTTCTAGCAGGATTTTTAAATTTTGAGAAGCTATAAAGTACACCAAATTTATACATATATCTGTGTGTTTGTCCGTGCTACCGTAGTAGCACCTGCAACAACTAGAGAAGCTATCCTTCACTAGCACCCTCCTGGCATAAAACAAAGACATCAGACAAGCAAACAATGTCCACCCTCAAATTTTTCTCACTCATGCTACCTTAACTCAGCCATCTTTTTTTTTTTAGCATTGCCATCCCCCCACTTCAAATTAATATGACAAATATATTAGGCTGTGTTCAGGTAAGATTTCCTTCATGTAGCCAGTCTTTTTTCTTTCTTTCTGTGGCTTGTAGAGCTACAGCAGGCCTTCCTTCCACTACCTCTTCAGCCTGCTAAACAGTTTGGGTGCTTCTTACTCCTTTCGGTGTATATAAATATAAAAACTAGAAGTCCCCTTTAAAGAAAAAAGGTTATGGAATTAGTCTGGCTAAGTTTTTTTTTCTTAACATCAGTATTTTTTATTTTAAAATAAAAAGTCATTAATATAACCTTAGTAAGATAATTTATTAAGTCAGATTAATCAGACTAATTAGAACAAAGCTGAATAATTGTAGACTGCAACCAACTTTTCAACTTCATCATTAGTAGTGCAGTAATTATTGATAATTTGTAGTGGCATAAATTTTTGTATTTTTTAATGAATAAACCCGAGTTAGTTGAATGTATCTACTTCACTTTCAAATCCTCAAAACGCAAGGACAGCCACTACTCCCAAAATTTTGCTGTCTGGCTAGGAAAGCAATAGTCCTACGGTGGCTAGTTCAGATGTCTCCTAGAAAACTGACTATTATTTTAGATATTTTGTTTTTTAAAGCCTTTTTCTCTGAAGACAGATGCAGGGTAAAAGAACTAGAGATGAATGACTCAAAATTTGAAAGAGGGCAAACAACTAATATTCAATTTCATATTTTGAAATTCTGGATTTCTCTATGAAAATACACTCCTGAACTCATGCTCAAAACTGTGGGTTTTCAGGAAAGAAGTAAGAGAGGATCATTGAGCATTGTCACAATTGTGAAGTCACTCACCCCAAATTTATGAAAGGGAAAAATGATGGAACATCCAGCTACATATTTTTTTATCTTAATGTAAAGATTGTAGGAGAAGAGCTATGTCGATAACGGCAAAAAAAAATTCAAAAGATTTCTTCTACCTTCTCTTCCAACAATTTTATTAAAACACATAAGTTTTTGTGAGCTACAATTTCCTTCATCAAATTAATTAAGAATGAAGGGAGGCAAATATGATCATGGCTCAAAATAATGACGAAGTAATATCAGAACAACTCAATCTCCTCAATGAATTATTGCAGATCTCAAAATGACAATTTTTTGGGGGGGTAAAGTGGGACTTTTAACAGCATCATTGATGGAGAACTAGCCTGAAATCTTTGATGCATGTTTGTTCAGCAATGTTCTGAATCCCCATTCCCCCATCTGAATTTCAATCCCACATTACTCGACCCAGTCTGTCTATCTGGTAAAGTGAGCTGTAGATTCCAGAGAGTGTGTGCGCCTTTTAAAATGTCTCAGAAGGAAATATTAGTCAGATTCTTTACTGGAAAGAGAAATGAGACAGGGGGAGGGAAAAGGGAAAGGCAATATGTGGGCTGGGGAGATGGTTTAGGAAATCCATGAAATAATAGATGGATTAACTGGAGGCAATTTTAGTCTATGAATAAATATTTCATCAATATATAGATAGGTCTTCCTTAAGGGAAAAACTGTTCCTGTGTAGCCTTTCACACTTCTGCCCTGCTATGCTTTTCCTAATAGGTTTACTGGTAAGGAAAGATGATTGTGAGCTCGGTCTTACTTTTCCCCTCTCTTTATCGTAAAATGAGTTTAGGAGGGTCAGTGAAGACCCAATATTTAAAGTCTGAAAGGATAACTGCAAATATGACAAATATGAAATAAAACAGGTGCCCTGGTCTCAACAGCAATGTTTCTCAATCTCAGTGGTTTTAAGATGTTTGGACCTTAACTCCTAGAATTCCTCAGCCATCATGCTGACTGGGGAATTCTGGGAGTTGAAATCAACACATATTAAAGTTGCTGAGGTTGAGAAGCATTGGTCTAGAAAAAGGGACACTCCCATGACACTGCATCACTGGCTTTAAAGCTTTCCTCTTTAATTTACAAGCAGTTCCTTGATATACTATCAGCCTTTGCAACACTCTTCCACTGACAGTTTTATTAAAAAGCTATGCTAATGGAGAGCTATTACTTTTGCTCCTACAGGTCCCAAAATGCCTGAATAAGCTTACCGTTTGAACATGCTTAGGATTCTGTGTGGCAACGAAAAAGAATGTTGATTTATTATTAACAACCCTCTGGGCAAATCTCAACTCTTTCATTCATAACCCTTCTGTTGCACAATCTGGACTCTGCAAGACAGGTTTACTAGAAAAACCAGACTCATACAAGGTTGTTTTAAAAACCAAGAAACCCTGTTGGAGATGTTGGGAGACTATAATATGCAACGGCCACCCATTCAAAAGACAAGATAGCAGCCAGTGTTGACAAGCGAGGAAGGGAAACAATTATTAGAGTTCTTTATGTATATTTCAAGACTCTCACTCACACAGGGAAGAATGAATGGGAAAAATGCTTTCTTTAACATGGCCCATTGTTTTTGCAACAGCTCCTTCAAGTTAACACAAGTTCCTTTGTCGACATTTGAAGAAACCACTAAAATGACAAGTACTTTCATCAAAGTGTATAAAGTAAAGGAACTTTCCTGTCATCCCACTAAGGATGTTTCACACCTTTTGTGTTACCTGGTTTATATTTTTAAGGGCAAAATGTTTCTGTCTTTCCTAAAGATCTTTATATTTAGGAACTGCGGCTGATTCTTTGAGCTATTAATGAGTGACCAACAAAATTATGGGATATATATTTCGCTGCTTTATGGACATATATGCAAACTGTGTACATTATCGCTCAGTTTAATACTAACCTCAATCTATTACTTACATTCAGTTTCATTAATCTTGTAACTAAAAGATTATATTGATCAATTTGGGGGTCCAGTTTGCTCCACCCGAGATCTTCCTATTTGGTAATCACGAGTTTATCGATTTCAACAATGTATCATAACAACTCAGACTGACACCAATTGAAGTAGCAACACTCTTGCATAACTTGCTTAAGCAATTGATGACACCATCAGCCAGATGAATAAGGCAGAGTGCCCAGAAATTTCATTTGTCTTGGAAGTTACGTATGCGATGAGAATTAGGGAATAGGTCCACAGGAACTTTTTACATTGGTGTATTTTTCCTACCACAACTTTCAGTGTACTGTTGGGAAATTAAAGACGCTTGATGAGATTAATCAGTTATTGTTCTGAAATATGAAGCACATGCCTGATAGTATTAAAGATAACCTAGAAAATTTTATTCACAAGAAATTTAATTCTTCATAAATGACAGTGTGGCACCATTTCTTAAATGCAATTTAAATGTTAACACCCCCTCCTCAAGCCTATACTAAGCCATGATAAAAACAGTATAATCTTTTTTTCAATTACCATTTTATTTAAGAGGATGTTGAAATTCATAGTTTATTATGAGCAGTCTCCACACAGTCTGCTGCTTTCTATAGCTAGTATCCTTGATTAGCTAGGAAGATGCAAACTATCACTAGTCTGCTGACTATCTTACTTGATGCAAAATAAAATAGGTGTTGTTAGAAACAACTTTCTTGCATTTCAAAATCACTATTCAATCAGTTGAATTCTTTTTAAACCAAAGTTGAGAATCCATGTAGTTATGTTGTTTCTATTCAATTTAGAACAGCCTTCCTAATCTGATGTCTTCCAGATATACTGATTATGACCAATATCATGCTTTTATTGTGTACATATTATTCTAGTCTTAGTATAAATGCCCAGTTTGGTTTAACATGGGCGGCTAGACAAATGTTTTAAATAAAATAAATATTCCCAGCTGAACCATTGGCTATACTGGTAGGGCAGAAAGAGAATTGCAATCGAACATATCTGGGGCACTAATTCTGGAAAGTGATCATTATGGCATTCAATGGGGAATCATGTCTCATCTGTAAGATGGCAATATTCCCTGGCAAAATATTTATGGCAGGGATGTGTCTAGGATGTAAGCCAGCAAACAAAATTATAAAACACAAATTGTTCTTTAAATATAAAGCACAACAAAAGCTTTTTCTCAAAAGCCATTTTACAATTTATTTTATTGGTAAAACAGATCACACGTGAAAGTCTGAAAATAATGAACATTACAAAAGGTGTATTAAAACATACCCAGACCTAGAGAGCCTCCATTTTCTTCCGTAGAAAAAAAGATCATGCAATGTCCTGAATTATATACACAGTATATTTTTATATTAGTCTATTATACATGAGAAATCTATTTTGGAGACATTGCTATACCTGTGGTTCAGACATTTACAACACTTGGAAAGGAACATATAGATACAATCTATTCTTAAATTTAATGAAATAAAATTTTCATGTGCTTATGCACACTTGTACAAATGTTATTGCACTTGTGCTTTCTTCCATTTAATCACATGTTGAAGGTTGAAATATTATGCATATACACTGTATATATACAGAAGCTGGAACTGCATATTAGAAATGATTTTCTAATTAACACAGGGGTGTTCACAATTGTTATTGCAAGCATTAGCTGATAATAATGATCATGAAAAAACTGACCATCAGAGAACTAGAAATGTATAATTTTGAAATAGGCATTTCTTACATTTTTTTCAATAACAAAACTGGGATTTTAATTTCTATGGGGCTTTAGGACAATTATCCCTGCAGTACTTTTTCAGGAATGTAGACACTTGTATTAATTCATGCGCCTTGTAAATGATTAAGGAAAAATCAATTAAAAAAAACATTCCAGAGTGACATTTAAAGATACCTCACCCATTGAAGGTAAAGAATAATTGAAATATTAGAAACTGACTTTACACTGAAAAGAACAAGGGATAACCCTCTCTCTTTTTTTAATCTCTTCATATCATCTTTCCAGTGAGCCAACACCCATGATGTTAAACTATGGGGAAAGAACATCATGTCTTCACAAAAGGCTTACTCAGCGCTCCTTTACACGGAAGTGTGAGATCGAACCCAGAACATCATAGCTCTTACTCCCTTGCCTGCTCAGTTTACTAGACTGAATTGCCACATCAGGAAGTAGCTTCTGTTAAGATGGAAGTCAGACTTATATGTGAAGTTTAAGCAGATACTCATGCTATTGTCATTAAAAAAACTTCTATCATTAGACTGTACCACACTTATTAGAAAGCAGACCCTTATCTCTGGCTGAGCAGCGTGATAATAGTGTTGCTGCCATTTTGTTTAGCCAATTGCAGTGGGGTCTGAAATGCAAAGTTCTGCATATTGATGCAGGCACCGTGGTTTAACAGAACCTCAGCTGTTTGGGTGTGTCCGCCTTTTGCAGCAAGATGCAGAGCCACCAACCCTTCCTCGTCTGAATCATTTATATTTTCTTGGTTGACAAGGACCTCTACCACCTCATCATGTCCATTTTCAGCAGCAAGATGCAGTGCTGTCCTGTTTAAAGGACCCCTTGCCAAGATATTGGCACCTTCTTCCATCAACAGCTTGGTTGTGGATAAATGGCCATTACGAGCTGCTAGGTGAAGGGCAGTACAGCCTTCTGCTGTTGTTGCTTCTATATCTGCCCCACGATTAAGAAGCAGCCTGGAAGTGCTAGTGTGGCCAGTTTCGGCTGCTATGTGAAGGGCAGTGTGAAGAAACACGTTTCTTATATTGACATCTGACTGCAGTTCTACTAGTATTCGAGCAACTCTGTAATGTCCTCTCTGGGCTGCCAAATGAAGAGGGGTCCTTCCATCTACAGTCTGTGCATTCACATTGACTTCAGGCTGCTTGGCCAGAAGTTTCACAATAGATAAGTGGCCTTGCCATGCAGCATAATGCAAAGGTACCCAATTATCTTTTCCTCTGACTTCAACATAAACCCCTTTCCTCAGAAAGATGCGCACTACATTCTCTTGACCATGTTGGCAAGCAACATGGATTGGTGCTCTTCCTTCAAAGTCCACTTCATTCAGCAAGGCATTCTTCTCAAGCAACATTCTTGTGATTAGTTCATCCCCATTTTGGGCTGCAAAATGAAGAGCTGTCCACTGGTCCTCATCCTTGGCATTCACATTAATTTTCCTTGTGAGAAGCAGCTCAACAATGCTTTTGTTCTTCTTTTCTACTGCAATATGGAGGGGAGTAGAGCTTTTTCTATTGGTCAGATTAGGATTGGCATTGTTCAGAAGTAGCCACTTAACACATTCTTCTTGGCTCGATTCAATAGCCAAATGCAGAAGGCCACCATTCCCATCCAAAATGAGGTCTACATCTTGAGGCTGAAGGATTTTCATCAGTTTACCGGTGTCTCCAGATGTGATTGCCTCAGCCAGCTTTCTTTTCTGAATATCTGTGGTTCCAATGTCTGGAGATGCAAAAACAAAATGTTCTACTTCAGTCCGGTTTCCATACAAACACAAAAGGCCCAAGAGTTCCACTAGATAAAATGTGACAGCTTCCCTGCTGATACAGAATTGGGAAATATTGTACTCTGGACACTTTTTTGATCCCCCCCCCAGACAAATTATTCATGCTTTTACCTCACTATTCGTACTTTTGTATCTGACTATTAGTATTTACTTTTCATTTATTCATTGAACTTTTGGCTTATTGATATATACTCAAATTAGTTTGCATATGGAAGAAGATGCATGCTCACCTACAGAACCAAGGTGAGTTTAGCTTTTTGACACATTCTTAAATATTTATGTATATTTAACATTCTAATATTCAATATTTTTTCATTCGGTTGTATCCAATTCTCAGAAACTGCTGGGACAAGTTTTTTCAGAGGAGGTATGCCCTTGCTTCCTTCCTAGGGCTGAGAGGTGAAGAGTGACCAAACCAAAGTTGCCCAGTTGGCTTTGTGCCTAAGGTGGAACTAGAATTTGCGGTCTCTAGTCTGAAGCCTTAACCACTGCACCAAACTGGCTCTCAATATTCAATATAAGAAAATATTTATTTACAGTTATGTGTTCTTCAGTGTTTGGTGCCTCAACCATCCTTCTACACTGTTAACTGTAAATCCCACATATTACATTGATCGTGAACATTGCCATCAAAAACCGAAGAAGGAACCACATGTTGTTATTCCCATATATAAAAATTCATATATCTGATGTATTTAAATTAAGTAGTTCAGGTAGCAACTTTTGATAAATACCCCTATTTTATTAAAAATATGGAAAGCTAATTCAGAGGCATTTGACCTAACTCAATATAGCCTCTTCTTGCATAGAAACAGCTTCCCTATAATCCCCTGGCAATTGCAGATGGAATGACATCCAGGCAGCCTATTTAGTTAATTAATTGCCAGGATCAAAGTCCATGACATGACTGGAAATGCATTTAGGAATTTATATGCAACATGTCAAGCAATTCTTACAGCCAACTGTCATGCAACTCTAGCCCAAATATATACATTTGACTCCACCTTGCCCAACTACACGTACCAATTCCAGAATTCTCCCTCTCAAATGACAGGGACAGGGAACCTCGTGAAGAAAAGGCTGAGTCTACAGAGGACACCCCTGACAGTCTCTTGTCACTAGTGGCAAGCCTCGATTCAGAGGCACTGCGGCTGAGCTCCTCTGGCTGTTCCGTCTGAGAAATTCCCGAGTCCAGCTGGGACAACAATTCAGAGAGGCTGTAATCCTTAACTGATGCAGGATCGGATTCTTGTTTTAGCTGGGAAATACTGGACATCTCCTGGAAGACAGAGGGTGGGGGAAAGAAACATTTCAAATTAAATTGTAAGATAAATGAAGTGATAACAGAAATATTGAAGTTCACCACTTTTTGTATAGATGGTTGGAAAAAAGAAAAGAGTAGAAGTAGGAATTTAAATGTATTAGAAAATAGATTTTATGGAAAAATAGAGAATATGATTATCTGTATACTGACTTGATTGACGTTTGCTGAAATGTTTACTATGTTTTGTTTAATTTTAGAAATAAACAAAAACTATATACCAAAATAAAATAAAGTATTAAAGATCATCCAATTTTCCATATGTTGCTCAAATACATACCTTTGGATAGGTCTGAGAAGCCTTTGAATCCTCCTCAACTGTCATTTCCTTATTCTCATACTCTGGTTTTTCATAGAGTTCTTCTGTTTCAGAAGTAATTTCTAAAAACAACAACACATCAATTTATTTCTTCACAATTACCATAAGCCTCCCTTTCATCGATGGGATATTTTACAGCTAATTCAGATAATGCTTAGTTGTTTTGCCTTGCCTAAAAACTCCTCCAATAAAGTAAAATAAACACTATGGTGCAGCCATTTTCACCAGCTCAATACACACCTTCTCATTTTTTAAAAAAACTTCCTCTCATCACACAACTGTGAAGAACTTCTACGCTATATAATATAATGTGATCTTGATTTATTCAGAGCAAAATACTGAATGCCAGTTCCACATTTTAAAAAGATCTGTTTTGCAAACTGGAACAGGGAAGATTAGCAACCTCAGATGGATCAAAGTTTATTTCAACTAAGCATTTTTAGAAAGAGCTGCCAATACTTTTCTGGCTCTTATTCTGCCCCTTCTCCGCCACCTGCCCCAAAGGTACTTGCAAGATAACTGCAACGCAAGCTTTCTGTCATCCAGGACTAACAACAGAGCAAGACTGTTGCCCTGGGCAGCAGATGCCGCGCTTTATGGAGAAGGCAATTCATCAGCTCCCCTATTTCTCCTTTTAATTGGAGAAAAGGTAGACTGAAATGCCAATTAAGTACATAAATTGGAGGGCAAGAATCTCACCTCAGGTTTGGTTGGCCTGCTATGGAATCTGAATACTTTTTAAACATCAAGAACTAATTTGAACCACTGAGGTTCTAATACATTTGCTTTGTATTGAATATATTACAGCAAAGCTAATTCAGATTAGAAAGTTCCACCCTAGGCAGCAATTTGGGGAGTTAACTAGATTGGTACACATCTGATGCCTAAATCAACTATTCATGTTTAGACAAGTTCTCCTGTAATCCTTTTCCTGTAAAAGGATGTTCCCTGACTATTGCCAGCACAATAATGCATTGTGTATATTTGGTATTCATCGTTTTTAACAAGATTTTGGTGGGGCTCCACTGGGGATTAATATAGGCTTTTACCCTGAAATGACTCATTGTTTTACCAAGGAATTTGATCAGAAGCAAAGTTTACCTTTAAACGTCGGCCTCTTGCTAGGGTCACCTTCCCAGCACTTTTGCATCAGTTTGATCAAGTTATTACATGCACGAGGTCTGGATTTGGAAACAGGTGGCAATTCTGGGCGATGACCATTAACCACTTTCATCATAATGTGGAGAATGTTATTTTCTTCTACAAATGGAAAACAAAAAAATGCATATCCAGTAGATGCTTCTTTCCAAGATTCCCTGTCTAGTGCCAGGCAGACATTTTTTTTCCACTGGTGAGATTCTTTTTCTTAACGTCTAAGGCTTCAACATGAAGTAACATTCTATACATGTTATACTATCCATAAATTCAGGATAGTTTTCTTACCCTATTTGAACAGGATGAAACAAAAAGATAAACGCTATACGTGGATATATTAAAAGAACCAGAGGTTCAGTGTTGGAACTGCTGCAATGCACCCAATGCATTTCCTTTCAATAGCTGTAAATCATAATCTTCAAAGTAATAAGGTCTAGAGCTAATGTTGGTGACAGAAGTCACTTATTTGGCTCTTTTTACATGCTATCCCGCATTATAAGCAACTCAATATAATTTAACTGCTTTTTCTTTAGAGACTTTGTTTCATATACCTCCATGACTAGCTTGAATGCTAAATGCATTTGATATTCCTTTCTGGCATTTCTCGCATCTCATGGCTCCCGAGATAGCTTTTAAGAGAGAAATGATAGCAGGAAAGTCATCCTCATTTGATATGGACAATATTTTAGTAGTTGGGATGGACGAATGCAAGAAGCTGTTATGGCTGGAAATTTTGAAGGGTAATCATATCACAATAGACGCATTTTTTCCAGGGAAGAGCTCTGCTTGATGTAGTCATTTACAGTATGATTCAGAAAAAGAGATGTTACTTGCTTACCTGAAAAAGGCTTCTTCTGTGTCAGAACTCCCCAGATAACAATGGAAAAGCTGCAAAAGACATAATTAATAACTTTATAAAAGCATTAATACATATAGCATGTTGTGTTTACAGTTACATCCTGCAATGCTAATTACATCTGATTACCAGATCCAAAATGGCAACACTTATCAAGATTTCAAAAACATAAGAATTCTCTTGCAATAGGTCTAGATAGTCCTTCAGGTTCGAAGGAAACACGCTAGTGTGTGGTTCGATTGTGGAAACAGAGGTGGCTCTACAATCCAAGTCTGCAAGCGCAGAGTCTAGTACAATAGAGGCACTGGAAGTCCACTGTTGCAGTAATTGTGGGTGTTATCCTGTGATGCCAGTCACAGGGGTTTTTTTAATTCGTTTTTTGCAGCAACTGTCTTCAAAGCTGATGAAGGCTTCATAGCACAGGGCTTGCAATTAGGTTCAATTATTCCCCCAGAGCAGTTCTATTTAAGGCAGCTAGGCTTTGACTAGCAGCTACCATTGAGAAATAGATACAACGAAAGAAAAGAAGAAAAACAGAACAGATACTTACCTATATATATCATGCTTTGTATCAAAGTATCTATTCTTCTCTTTAATTCGTTCTGGTGGTAGATATGCAATAGTGCCACAAAGTCCATCCATGCTGAGATCATGAGAATGAGAAAGCCCATTGCACTTGGCCAATCCAAAGTCTGAAATCTGATAAAAAGGAGAGGTTTCATTTTCCCCTCAAATATTCCATCTTCCTATTTTGTATTCCTAGACTACTGTGTAAAACTGGAAAGCAAAAATGTGAATCCAACCTGCCCCTATGCAGTCTATAGTTGGCAAAAACCAACCAATCTACCAACTAAAGTAGATGACTAATGGCAGAAACAGCCTATTCAAATAATTATCAAGCAAAGAATAATATCTGGTTACCTCCTAGTGTGTTCACTTCTTTAATTCTTTTAATAATCATAGGAAATACTATAGATTCCATCTTATTTCAAGGCAAGCTCCCTACGAATATATCACAATATACAAAGTATACAACCCTAACCATATGTAGAACCCTGAATTTGTATAGATGCACATATTCAAGTCTAAAATATAATATGCCCAGTTATTTGTCATCAATGCATTTTTGCCTTCCACTTAAGACAAGAAGGCACAAATATTAATTTCCCATCAAAAATGGAAGTATCCTTCCCTCAAGTGAAGAAAATTCAGACTTCTGTACTGCTGCTATTCTTAAGTAAAGGAATCCCAAACAGAAATTTCAACATAAAATAAGTGAGCTATAATTTCTCAAACAGGGACAAAGGTTGTGTGTGCATTTTATTATGTAACATTACAGGCGTTAATCAGCTCATCAATGCAAGCATGCTTGTTTGTGATTTCAAAGTACAATGGTCTTGCGAAAGGCACCTATCATTACCTTCTGCACTTCATGTTTCATACTTCCAGTTAAATTCCTTGTGGATATTGTATATATTTATTATTCAGCATAGCTTTTCAAATAGCTGGCAAACTAGACTTTAATCTAAAGCAGTGGTCGCCAACCCTTTGGACCTCAGGGACCACTAAATTCATATTAAAACCCGCGGACCACTAATATGAATATTTTAAAAAGATACATTTATAAAATAATGATCAGAGAACTTCCTTTTTATTAATATAAAAGGCACTTATTTAATATAACAATTTTTAAAAAAGCTGATTTAATTATAAAATCATAAATGCTTATTTAATCAGGACAAAATCATTAAAGATTGTTTAATTGTAGCAAAATTATTAAAGTTAGTTTAATTCAAAATAGGTTCCTGAGAGAGAGGGAGAATGAGAGAAAAAGACACACACAGAGACAGAGAGAGAAAGAGAGAGACAGAGAGAGAGAATGAGAGACAAACTGTGCCTCACTGTCGCTGCCATCCCCACGAACAGGTACCACAGAACTATACAAAAAAAATTCAAATAATCTCCAGATTTTTCTGCGGACTACAGAAGTTTTCTCGCAGCCCACTGATGGGCCTTGGCTTGGAGACCACTGATCTAAAGAGACTAAGGCCATTATACAATTTGTCCTTGTGCTATAAAACATTTTTTGCTGTTTTTTTAACCACCACAAGCATGTCTATTTTTTGTAAAATATGAACAATACTTCTCCAAATCTGTACTTGATTTATGTATAATCTGTGTTCCCAATGCAGAAGATTTTTAAAGGGTGAAAAAGAAACAATTCAGCAGCTTCAAAATAACTGCTGTTAATCATCCATACTTCTGTAGCCATTGCGCAGAAGTATTGCCCTTTACATTCTCTATATCCTAAGGATTTGTTTACTAAAGCACTCCTAGAGTATAATGCCAGCATATCAACTAATGGTAAACAAACCCCTTCTTATAAAAACTCAACTATAAGGTGAAATATCTAGGATAAAATAATGTGCAGTAGAAGCCATACCAAGAAAACATGTCTACTCAGAAAGCCTGTCCAATTAAATTCATCTGATTTCACAAACAGCATAGTCCTTGATTTATAGCAGTTTGATTTCCTGACTTTTCAAAGTTACAATGGCACTGATAAGTGACTTATGACCTTTGTAGTCATTTAATAGAGTAAATGTAGGAAGGATATATTGGTAGTCCTCGACTTGCAACTATTTGACTTGACTGTATAACCACTGAACATTCATTTAGTGACAGTTCAAAGATACAATGACCCTGAAAAGGGTGACTTCTTTTCATACTGACTACTGTTGGAGCATCCCAGTGGTCACGTGATCAAAATTCAGATGCTTGGCAACTGGTTCATATTTATGGCTGTTGCTGTGTCCCGGGGTCATGTGATCACCCTTTGTGACCTTCTGACAAGCAAAGTCAATGGGGAAGCCAGAGTCACTTAACATCCGGGTTATTAACTTAACAACTACATAGATTCACCTAACAACTATGGCAAGAAAGGTTGTAAAATGGAGCACTATCACACTTAGCAACTGAAATTCTGGGCTCAATTGTGGTCGTAGGCTGAGGACTACCTTTATAGATATGGACTACAATCTGGAGGAAATAAGGAATGGTAAAGAGCGAGGAAGAGAAAAAAAAAGAATGTTCTGGCTATTGCTGATTAAGGACTTATCTATTTTGACTTGCAATTTACCACCACAGCATTGGGATAGATAATATTATATATACAGTATTGCAGACCACCTACATATGAATTTTTAAAAGTTAGCCAGATGGTGAAGTGCTTTTATTATCTAATGATTAAAGGCTGATACAGAGTAAATGTGTGCCCTTGTGTTTCCAGATACACTTGCCCAATAAAGAATTCTTATTCTTATTAGGAGGGGAACGAAAACATATTGATTTTATAACTATATTGTTAAGGTACCAACCCACAGAACATTGAATCCTGTCTACAAGCTCATTATAGGTAGATCAATTTATTTCTTATTTAGTATGATTTTTAAGTGTAATTATCCTTTCATTAGAGAGAAGAAGGGAATATATAGAAGAGCAATAAATCATCTTGTTGTGCTTGGTTAACAAGGTAAAACCTAAAGACCAATAAGAATTTATTTGAATTTTAGGTAATTGTAGAATATAGCGATATGATTTTATGTATTATTTATTTATTAAACAAGTTCCATTCATATAAATTTAAAAACTCCTTGTAAGAAAACAGAGATTATTCCCTTCTTGCTCATAATTTGGTTTTAAACAATTTTAGTCAGCCTATTGTATAATTATTTTAAGTATTGTTTTAATCTTGTTCATATGTATGTTTTTATCTGGCTGTTCACCGCCCTGAGTCCTTTGGGAGAATAATTAATTAATAGCATGAAAACAACCTTTTCTAAACTTTGTGCAATAACCAGATTTGCAGGACTAGGGGTGACATGATGGCAGTCTTGCAATATATGAGGGGCTGCCCCAAAGAAGAGGAGGGGGGGGTTGTCAACCTCTTCTCCAAAAGGCCCCTGAAGGGAGGACAGGAAGCAACGGGTGGAAACTCGTCAAAGGGGGAAGCGATCTGGAACTGAGAAACTTCCCGACAGGGAGGGCCATCAACCCGTGGAACAGAAGTCGCCACCAGAAGCGGTGGGCGCTCCATCGCTGGAGATTGGACAGCCATTTGGCTGAAATGGTACAGGGTCTCTTGCTTGGGCAGGGGGTTGGGCTAGAAGACCTCCAAGGTCCCTTCCAACTCTTGTTATTCTGAAGTTCACCCGTCTTAACGCGGCCCACTTCGAAAAACACTGGTCTTGAGGTCAGTGTCCCAAGGCTAAGCGCTAGATTTGGTGGGGTTTTATGGAAAAACGAAACGGGGAGAAATCTGCTTTGGGTCTTGCTGCTTCCGCATCCCGTTGCAGAGAGTCAGGAAGATGACTTCAACGGGGGAAATTTTGCTTAGACAAAAGGGGCTATAAAGCACTTCAGCATCCAAAATCTCCAAATAATGTTAGGAAGGAATAACAGAACAACAGAAAGCATATAAAGTAAAACGTATAAAGAACACTAGCTGTACCCGGCCACGCATTGCTGTGGCTCAATAATGGCAGCAGTGTGACTTAGATGCAGTTAACAGTGTAGTAAATGAATGAACTGTAATTCAGTACCCATTAATGTATGGCAATTTATATTAATAACTATTGCATGTGAAATATGTAGTGGAATTTGAAGTATGGAATAAGGAATAAGGAGGAGATCGTGGATTGAGCTGAGGTGACAGTGCTGTAAACCCCCAACGGAAATATTTACTTCCAAATTGATGAGGTTAAATTCGTTATGGCCCAGCACAGTCCAGTCCCGCCAGGACCAGCCCAGTTTTGGGCTGAGGTGACAGAGTTGTAAACCCCCAAATGAGGTGAAAATCGTTATGGCCCAGCACAGTCCAGTCCCGCCAGTAGCAGCTCAGTTTGGGGCTGAGGTGACAGAGTTGTAAACCCCCAAATGAAATATTTACTTGCAGAATGATGAGGTGAAAATCGTTATGGCCCAGCACAGTCCAGTCCTGCCAGTAGCAGCTCAGTTTGGGGCTGAGGTGACAGTGCTGTAAAGGAAGGGGTTAAGTTTAGCCTCAATTCAGCAGCCGTACCCTGCAGGGGGTGGGGTCAGTGGCGAAGGGGCAGGGCCAATTCCCCCTTCACCCACCCCTTTGGGCTTCTACTCGAGCGTAAACCTACTACTAAAAGGTAAGTAATAGCT
>JANHFO010001516.1:55134-80687 GCA_032468095.1 Pareas carinatus
TAATGAAAATTTAGAAATTTAAATTACATTGTGCTTCTGGTTGGTGAAAGAAAAAAATGAATTTAGAATGATTTTATTTCCCCCTCCTGCTTTTGCTAGTTAAGTAGCAAAATAAAAATCACATCACCAAAAACACCATGAAATTTTATTCCCACCCAGAACAGAATGTTTATAATGGTTCGTATATTTTGTGAGGCCTTTTGAGAAAGTCATTAAGAATCACGGAGCACTTCTGAGTTCCGAGTATGAATCAGTATTTTAAATCACCAGTTTGTAACATGAAATCTTGTTGAAGCATAGCCAAAACTGTAGTTGGGCGTCCCTACATATCAGGGTTTTTTTATGAGGCACCTAGATTTTTTTCTGAATACAGAAAGGAGCAAACTACTCTGTCTGTCTTTCAGCCCCAGACCAAGGCTTTCTGCTAGGCGACACACTTTTTTTATAATAGCCAGAAGTTTTGCAAGCTGGCAAAGAAAGAAAGGGAGTTTTCATCAGCAAGACCTTGATGGGATTTGATCCTGGGCTACATTACATGTTAGAGTAATGCAGGTGCCTCATTAAAAAAAGCCTGATAGATCCCCTGGTACAAGCCAACAAAGAAAAGAAGAACCTATGGCTCAGTGGCTAAGACACTAACTTGCCTAACATGTAATCCAGCCCAGGTTCAAATCCCATCAAGGGTATGCCTTGCTGATGAAATCTAATAGGCTAGAAACGGCCATTTGAGACTCCCTTTCTTTCTTTGCCAGCTTGTAAAACCTCTTGCTGTTATCCCTACCTATCTTGATGCACTGACAAATGAAGCACATGGAGTATTTAGCATCTTGTAAAATGCTCCACCACATCAACATAAAGAGCAATCTTCTAAACTAAAGGTGAGGACCTATGGCCCTTTTATGACTTATGGACTTCAACTCTCAGAATTTCTGAATTCTATAGCTGGCTCAGGAATTCTGGGAGTTGAAGTCTACAAGTCATAAAAGGGTCATAGTTCCCCACCTCTGTTGTAAGAACTCTGCAATTTTAAAATTGGGTGCCTTATAGATTATTTTTTACAGCATATGTAGTCTTTACTCATATATCCTCTGTCAAGAGCAAGGGGAATGTCTCTCTCTCACACACATGCACAATTTTCAATTAGGCTACAATTAGACAGGGTCAAAAGCAGTGATTCAATATTTTGCATTCAACATGAAGTATGAGAGTTCTACATTTTACTCAATAACACAATTCTTTCAAAATGATAGCCTGCTTGAGACCAAAAGATTAATGGAAGAAATATGATGATGCAACCCAGATTATCTCCTACATTATTCATATATAATGGAAGAAACCCAATCACATAAAACTTTATATCAGAACAAGAGCATTTGCGTCACCACTAATCCTTCTGAAAATAACTTTGAAGATTCTTTCTTAATTTATTTACCTAAGATATCATAAGAAAAGCTTGAATGAGCTTTCTACAAGCTCAGGATGGGCATTAGAACCATCAAATGTTACTGAACTATATCACAGTTTCTCTCATCATTTCTCAGTCACTAAGCTGGAGACAATGAAAGATGAACTTCAACCATACATTAACTACTCTTTCCCAAGTTGGCACTTCCTCTAAGTGTGTTGGGGCTACAAATCCAAGCATAGGGAGCTAGTCTGGTAACAACAGCACTATGCCTCTGATGACATACATATCGCAGAAATGACTATGAACAACTATGGAGACTGTGCCTATCTCAGTACTGTTTGCTACAAGGAAAAGGAATCTGAACATCTATTTAGAGACAAATTCCAGAGCCTGCCTTCAAAATCATTCTAATGTATTTTAGCGAATCAATTCATGTTCAGAATTCAAGCTGTGCATAACATAACAATGGTAAGAGCTAAACTGACTGAAGAAAGATATTGGTTGCGGTGAATGTGGCAGACTTCCAAACTTACTCAAAGAGGAAGTTATTAACAATTCTGGACAACATTAACTAGACTGCTGTTGGGAAATACCAGTTATGTCTATAATTCTTTATATAGAATTATAATGAAGGAAGCATTGTTTGGCAAATAACAAACTTTGATTAAAAATTAAGCTATGTTGCTATGACGTCTGTTTATTTAGTTGTCAAATATTACTATGCAATAAGAGATAGGGCATAGATTTGGATCTAAGGCACTCACTTGCTTCCTTTTCTCTCTCAACTTTATTACATTCTTCTAAATGCATACGTCTGATTTTTTACTTGCATTTGTGTTCTGTTTTGAAACTAGAGTTTGCACAAGCCCAAGTAGGACCAGCCAAAATGCACATGTGAATATAATTCAATTTATAATTCAAGAATGGCAATTTAAAGGCCATTCTCTTTTTTCATTTCAATTTCTTTTGATTAATTTGTAAGATAACTGAAGGCGTTCTTAGCCTATTCATCAGCAACTTTAAATTTGCTACTAAGCTTACAAACAAGACTTGCACGGCAACTGCAGGTTTATGTTAAGTGAATTTTTTCTCTTACACCTGAACCATTTGGCAAAATGGGGGATCATATTCTGAAAGTCTGTAACTTACCTTCACATGATAGTGGGCATCCAGCAGGATGTTGGCTGGTTTAAGATCCAGGTGAAGTAAAGGTGGAGACATACAATGAAGGAAGTTCATGCCCACAGCTGTTTCATGGATGATTCGAAAACGCAGCTCCCAGGGAAGTGGTTCAGAAGCCAAGAGTTTCTCCAAAGATCCTGTTTCCATGTATTCCATGACCAACCCTACAGGCTCTTTACAAATGCCATAAACTGGAAGAATGTAACGAAATTTTGCCATTTCCATTTTCTTTGCTTCTTCCAAAAGTTCCATACGTTCCCTAGACAGAAAATGTGAAATACATGATTTAGTTTACCAGAGGGGTAATTAGCTTTCAGTAGGTGATATTTTGAATAAAACATTTTTTTCATTTAATAAAAATTCCATCTACAAAAGCATAGGGGTATTCATGCATGCTATTATTTAAAGAACAGAATATCAAGGATGGTTGGTAAACCAACACTAGTTGCAAGCCAAGTCTGTAAGTCTATTTATCAATCATACATTCCGCTGAAACATTGTGTTTAGATTTGGAAGAATTTCTTCCAAATTGACAAAGGGCAGAAGAGATTTAAGCAAAACAAAAATCAATATCAATGATAAATTGTAGACAGTTAAGGCAGAATTTGAAGGCTACACTTTGGCCGTAAAATAAGTGATCACTTAAAATTAGATGTACAAAATTAGGTGTACAAAATCAGGGCCACCATTGAATAGTAGTTTTTTTTATTATTTAGACTTATATAGTAGTTGTTTACATTTCTGCACTGTCCGGATCTGCTAGCACTATTCAGATATGGCTCTTCAGAACTGTCTCTTAATTTTTCACACTCTGGATTTTAAGGACTCTCTTATGTTTTATCTGACTTTTATTTCAAGAAGCACATAAAGGCAGAGATGGATATCTCATTTGATCATTACTGCAAGCTTGTGAAATTACTTAGCATGATGAAAAAACAATATACAGTAAGTTTAACAAGTAATTCATTGTGGAGATTGGCTAGGAAAATGTCAGATTCAATCAGTCAGAAGCAAAATGCTTGTAATGATTTCCAAATTTCATAATTTGGAATTTATTTTAGAGCCTCATGAGGGCAAAGGAAAAGGTAATATTGAATCTAAGTCAATAAGTATCATAATTAATTGTTGAAGATGAAGTAGAATTCATGTTCACAATTCTTTCTAATTTTATTGTCTGTAATCAGTAATTTATGAAATAAGAAACTGGAAAGAAGGACTTTAGAATGAAACAATCTAATCATGGTTTTCTATCATGTAACTCTGAAGCACTGGGTAACACAATCAGCAATCAACAACTTCCTCTAAGTTATTGTACTTACTTTTCTGAAAGTAAGAACACAAAATAGACATGTATGAATGACTGATACAAAAAGACATCATTTTTTGAACAAGTTCAACTCCTGATGACTTCATAAACACATCCATGTGGTATTCTTGGAAAGAATACAGAAGTGATTTCCCATTGCTTTTTCAAACAGATTTTTTATTTTCCCAATCTAGCCTGAAGCATTTACAGTATAGTTACTAGCACACAAAACAAAATCAAGCAGAGAACTTGTAACTTGCTTTTTCTGGCACTAATAATAAAAATAATCTTCTATAATAAAGTTAAAGAAAGCCAACTCAAGGATATGAACATAAGAGGAACGTGAAAGCAAATTAATTTCACTTCACCCAGACAATATAATTCTCTTTATCAAAGAAAAGAGTCAAGGCAATTGATGAACCACTTCACACTTCCTGGAAATTTTTGGTGAGTGGCACTTGAGAGACTGCTCTGCTCCAATTTTTGTTGAAGTGAAGTGTTCTTTTGAAGATTTGTACTGCCCTGGTATACAACAGCAGAAAACATCCACATTCTATCTAGCTGACAGCCTTTAGTTATAGCATGGAGCATGCCAAATAGCAAATAAGAAAAGGGATAGGATCTTAAAAATAAATACACTGAATATTGTACATACGGGTCGTAATAGCCAGTCCTAATAATTCTGGTGGAATTTACAGTATGCCACACAAAATAGGGCCACTTAAGAGACAATACTACGTACATCATTGTTGCTATATACTGAATTTGTAGACAATAATAATAAATTGGAAGGAATCGTCTTATCATACCCCAGGAAAGAAATTAATGGAGAAAAAGTGAAATCAGTATTAGTCATTCAAATTATGGTACACAGTAATTAACTACCAAGTTCAGGTTTCAAAGAAAAATACTTCAGAATCAGAATTTATTTCACCATGTGTGTCAGGACACTCAAGGAATTTGTCTTCAGTGATCGTGCTCAGTACCTACATACATTTATAACAAGAATACAATCAAGATACATTCATAGACAATTTGAATATATAAGCATATTCATGATTATTTATACATATATGCATAATCATGATTATTTGTATACATAGGCAGATATAGGCATAATCAATATAAGCATAAGATACATTCATAGTCTTAAAGTACGTAACATTCATCATGTCATGTTATAAAGTGCGGACATCATGTCACAAAAATCATTTCATCCTGTCACAAAGACACCCTCTGCACTAACACTATCCTGCTAAGTCAGCTGTTTAGTAGGTTGATGACACGAGGGAAGAAACTGTCCTTATGTCTAGTTGTTTTGGTTTGCAATGCTCTGTAGCAGCGTCGAGGGAAGAAATTGAAACAGATTATGTCCAGGGTGTGAGGGGTCCATAATTATTTTTCCCCCCCCACTCTTTTTGGATAGTTCCGTGTACAGATCTTCAATGGAGGGGAGTTTTGTAGCAATTATCTTTCCCGCAGTTCTAATTATTCTTTGAAGTCTGTTTATCTGTTTATTGCCAAACCAGACAGTAGTTATTGAGGTGCAGATTATGGACTCAATGATTTCTCTGTAGAGCTGAGACAGCAGTTTCTTAGATAGTCTAAGTTGTCTCAGAAAGAACACTCTTTGTTGAGCTATTTAATGACATCTTTGATATTGGCTGACCATTTTAGATCTTGAGATATCGTTGAAGGACTCTATTGTTGATACAGTGTTGTTTGATATTTTAGAAGAAACCAGACCATTCTACCATTTCCACTGTTTTGAGTGAGTTCAGTTTTAGGTTATTCTTTTTGCACCACAAGGCTAGTTGTTCAATTTCTTGTCTGTAGGCAGATTCGTTGTTGTCTCGAATGAAGCCAATCACTGTTGTATCATATGCAAATTTTAGTATTTTGACAGAGGGGTCTTTCGAGGTAGTCATTGGTGTATAAGGAGAAGTAGAAAGAATACACAGCCTTGAAGTGCACCTGTGCTGATTGTACAGGTATTTGATATTATTTTGCCTAACTTCACCTGCTACTTCCTATCTGTTATTAAGCTTATGATCCATTTGGAGGATCATAAGCTTCTTAACTGTCAGGTACAGTTAGTTGAGTCAGTTTGTTTGTAACAATATCTAGAATAGTAGTATTGAATGCAGAACTGAAGTCTACAAAAAGGATTCTTGCATGTTTTGGTGTAATCAATACGTTGGAATATGTAGTGTAGTGCCATATTAGTAGCATCATCTGTCAATCTGTTTGCACAGTAGGCAAGTAGTTGGTTTGTGATGGTTTTCAAGTGGACCATCACAAGTTTTTCAAAAGTTTTCATAATTACTGATGTCAGTGCAACTGATCTGTAGTTATTTAGTTTTTTGAGTGCTGTTGGTTTTTAGTGTTGATTAGTTATATCCTTCTTGGTGACTTGATAAAGAAACTTTCTTAAGACTTAGACACCTCCCCCCCCTTTTAAAATTCTTTTGTCACATCCCAGTTCTTTAACTAAGTGTGAAAACAGATGGTGGGTTCTTTTTTTAAGTATCTACAGTGACTGATTTTTTGCCCTGAGGCAAGTATCCTTTGAGAGAGTTATGTTCAAAGAGATATGTTATAGTGCTTTGACACGATATGAGAGAAGGGAGTGTCTCTGAATAAATAGAGCAACAGTCCTTTTCCCTGAGCGCATATAAATCATCAAGCTCCAGCTACCTTAGGATTCAGGATGTTGAAGATTTCTTTGATATTGAAATGAAGCTTTACTAAAGTGGATAGACCAGCCACTGCTCTAAACTAATCCATAATTGAAGCAAGCCATCAAGCTAAAGATGTAAAAGCTATGTTGCAAAATAAGTTCTCATAAGGCACAAAGTTCAAAGTGTTAAGGAAACTGTGGATAAGATCATTTCAATCTTAACCTCAGTTTTCCAACCTTTTTTGTGCTCAGAATTCCTTCTGGACATGTACCTTTCAATGGGTGCCATTGTTACCATTTCTTGCTTGTTCCCTTAGGACAGCTAAAGAGTAAGGGATTCCTCTAATGGAACTGTGGGAGTTTGATCAATGTGTTTATGACTAACACTGGTAAAGTCATAAAGTTTTACTTTACAGTTATATTCAAATTTTGGATGACACTACTGTGCTGTCTATTGACATATTCCTCCTCTGATTTGTATGCACTTGACAACTTTCTTTCAACATGGGATTCTCAGGACTCAAATGTTTTCTCCCATGTAAAACACTGAGGAAGATCATCCATCAGTTCAAGATAAGGTATACTCAGTATGCTGACATTCAGTTACACATTGCCACCCTGGGCTGGGCTGAAGATGCTATACAGGTCCGGAAGTGGTATCGGAGGCTGTGAAGACTGGATGAAGTGAAAGAAGCCCAGCCCAAATCCTATAGTCTGGAGCTATTTCGATTGATATGGAACAGGGCAATGCAATGACATAATTCCTGGTAGTTGCTCACAGTGGGCTCTTGCTACACCTGAAGAAATTAGTCAGTATTTTATGAACTCTAGATTCTTGGTTCCTACTAAAACAGCAGATAGAAGCTGTGGTCAAAGGAGACTTCATATACCTTTAGCTGGTGCACTAGTTACAACCCTCCTGCGACCAATGTTTGTCCAACATTTGAGGGGCTGGCACAGAGAAGGTCAACCTTTTCTCCAAACCACCTATGAGCAGGACAAGGAGTAATGAATGGAAGATTATTAAAGAGAGATCTAACCTAGAATTAAGGAGAAATTTCCTGACAGTGGGAACAATTCAATGGAACAGCTTGCTTCCAGACGTTGTGGGTGCTCCATCACTGGATGTTTTCAATAAGAGACTGGAGAGCTATTTGTCCAAAATGATAGAAAGCTCCGGCTTGAGCAGAGAATTGGACTAGAAGATCTCTAAGGTCTTTTCCAACTCTATTATTCTATGTTCTTAACACACACTTTATCACCACTCAGTTGAGCAACTGTAAAGCTCATCCAGAAGGTAACGGTCAGATTAGTGGCAGAAGTACTCTGTCCATCTAATTTATTTTTATTTTTACTTTATTTATAAAATTTGTTTGTTGCCAACTGAGGTGACTCTGAATGGCTTACCACACTAAAGGCAATAAAACTGTATGTGTGTAGTAAAGATATATAATCTGTAACAAGCTTTTTTAAAAAAATATAAATGACACTCTGAATTAAATATCTGTTTAATTAATCCTGAATTTATATCTCTATTTAAACCATTTTCATTGAAAGAGATCAATTTATCCATGAATACTTCCATCTTTATAACACAAAAGTCAATTTTAAGTGAAAAAATTATTACTATAATGTTAATATTAGCTTTAATGCATGTTCTGCTTAGTCATTGCACTAAATTAGTTGAAGTCTGAGCAGACCCAGACTGCTTGTCTCTGGGGGTCCTTAGCGTGGGAAATTGCTGATTGCCCATTGGCTGCCACCTAGGAGAATTTGCATATAGGTCTGTTGCACAGCAGTCTTTGCTGCTTCTGTTGTGCTACTGCTTGCTGACCAGTATGTGTTCGTGTTGTCTAGAATAAACCTGTTCGTTTCTACAACCCAACTCTTCTATGCCTTCTGAACTGAGAACCCAACAATTACCATTATTTAATATTTGTCTATTTGACAGGAATGGACAGTCCCCAAATTTCAAATAAAATACTTTCCATTCTGCGCTTTTTCTTCTATATTATAATTTATTTATTTATTTAATTAATTAATTAAATTTCTATACCGCCCCTCTCCCAAGGGACTCGGGGCGGTGTACAGTCAGAAATAAAAACATAGATATACATACAATAATTAAAACCCTTTAAAAGATAATAATAAACAGAAATTCCTCTGTACAGTTATTTTAAGACACTATTAAATCCAGGTTATCTTATTTGTCCAATTAGTGAAACACCACAAAAAAAGTAGCAAAATTTTATTAAAAAGTCTCAGATTCTATATATATTCACCTTCCTGCTCTCTTAAAGAAATAAAATCAAAATTATAAATGTAGGTGTGATGGCTTCTTGTGGGGGAGAAAGAGCAAATAAAGACTTTTTTTTATTTTAGAAACTATTTAACCGATTTTCCATTATGGGACTATTAAAATGAATGATCTATAACAGATAATGCAAAATCCTCTATCAATGTCAGTTTAATAATTTAGTCAAGTCCAAAAGATATTGTAATAACATACTATATAGTATTATCTCAGTACAGATTCCAGGAAGTAATTAACGTGTTCACTAGTCTGAGCATTTATGGTGGAGCAATTGTAAATTAACTCCTCTCAAATCACTAAGAATCTAATTCACTATCAAACAATTCTGATCTCACCCAGTCAGTGGGCTTATACTTGAAAGAGCCTCATGCTATCCACCTTTTGCCTTTCAGCTACAAAATAAAGAGCTGATCTCTAATTTTAACTTTAGTACATTATAATAATCACCAACACAAGATTCCTATCAACCTGCAACCAGATTTCAGAGAGACTGAATTCAATTCTACCAGTTGAAGTCCACAAGCCTTAAAGGAACCAAGGCTGGAGACCTCTGGTTCAGAGATATGGGCATAGGTTTTCTATAATAGTCGTTAATATGCTGTCACTAACATCTCAATGAACCTCATGAATGTAGGTTAGCAAGCCATCAGTTCAATTTCTTTTCAAAGAGGTTACTGTTTTGCAATCTTTTATTCCAAGAACATTCACTGTCTACTTGCTGGAATGTCATGTTGCAAGGTTAGTTACATGTGATTGGTTCTAATTTGTAAGCAGGTAGGTCTGATTCACATATAACACTGAGTTATAATATGATCAAATTTGGTTTAGTATGATATGTAAATCCATTCTTTAAATAGGGAAATACATTTTGCTTCTTAGCTACAAATCACAATTCAGAAACATGGGTTGTTATTATTTTGAACACAGCTTTGCCTGAACCCTGCATGTATTTTATTTAATCCTGGTTTATTTTTATATTTTGCCCAGTTTGTTTCTGGGTACTGGCAGAAAAAATGGTAAAAACCAGGACTGACTGAATAAATTGTAATTACTTTCCTCATTTGAAAAACTCTAGTTTGTTATTGATTTGTTCAATAAACCATGGCTGAAAGAAATTATGACTTTTGGAGGTAACTATACATATTTTATACACAGAATTAATTTAGGAAATACAAGCCCTAGGAATTTTCTGGTAGACATTTCTCCACTTTTAAAGTAGCTAAAAGTAATTTTAAAACTTATGCTTCAAATTTAAATATAGGTTGCTGCAATGTGGAACCTGAACATTTATCTTAACTGTAATTGACTAAAATAAGCCAGTTTTAAAAATTTTATTAAACATTTACTCCAATTAATCATGATTTTTAGGATCCTGGTGCAATTTTTTCAAGATGTTCAAAGTGCTTTTTAAAGTAAAAAGATAAATTGATTAAAGATGGGAAAAAGTTAGATTCAGATTTCATATAAGTGTGCATGATGCTGTGAGATTTGGCTATCCTGTGAAAACCACTCACTGCAGTCACAATGCCTGACCAACCTGGGTAGTAGCATTTCATTGCTTTAGGATTAGAAGCTTGGGTCTTGTTCTTCAGAATATTCATAACGTAAGACAAATTAACTTTCTACCTCCCTGTAAGTTGCTTAGTGGAAAGTTGTCAATGCTTCACAGAATCTCAGAATGCAAAGTCACCCCCTAATAAATAATGGCCCCATAATTATTTTCATTTCATGTATTACTCAGATGAAATCTGAAGTATTGTAAAATATTTTCCAAATATTTAGAATTAGTGTTACTCAGGTCCACATACAATTGCTGCATTTATTTATCATCTGATTAAAACCATAATATGCTTGCTTTCTGACTTATGTGGTGAGTGAAAGGAGACTGTGAATACATTGATTTCTTTCAATCAATCCATAGCTGAAATAAGATGCAAAGAGGGGTTCATAGTTTGCTTGTGGTTCCCTTATTTGAAGTTTATTTTTAATGTCCTGTCTCAACTTCCTAACCAATGCCGAGAGGTATTGGCAAAACCAATTAAAAAACAGGACAGAGAAACTAGGGATTGGTCATTTAGCCATGACTTTATATTGCCTGACTTCACAAGGTTGAACACAGTGTGTTCAACAAGCCAGAGCACAACATACTGTGTGATGCACAACATACTGTGTGATACAAAATTTCTTTCTGAGAAAGAGGGTTAAATTCTTTGAATAAAAATATCTGAACATGAATAAACTTTGCTCTGATAATTGAAGAGTTAGCATTAGTCCTGAGGTGACAGTTAAACAGACTTGCAAATGTATAGGACAGTTTCTCCAACTCATGATGAATGCCTTTGAGAAATAATTATATTCTTCTTTTTCGTTAAACAGTCTCATTTGTATTTTAGGGGGAAAAAACTGGCACTTTTATTTACAGCACACAAAATCTAAGTATTCACTAGATCATGAGATGGCTTAAAGATTTATGCATTTAAAGAAAACCTGCAAAAAAAGTTTGTGCTTGTGATTTGTACTCTTTTCTTGATTATGACTCAAAGCAAAAAGATCAAAGGGAAGAAAAATAAGATCATATATAGCATCCTCTACCTGGTAAAATTGCTCTGCAGAAATGAATGCTCTTCTAAAAATAAAACCGAATAGTGAACAAAAAACTGGAATGCAGTCTGGTGAATGTACTTCTCCAAAATCACACCAATCTATTTTATTTAAATGTACATGTCACTCATGTTTACTAACCAATACTATATTGGGAGAAATACAATTAGCAAGATTAGCCTTTTGAAAATAGTCATAAATAAAGGCTGTAAAGTTTTATTTTCTATTACCTGAAAGCAGCCACTGTCTATTCCTCTCTGGATTTAATTCTTCATATTGCACTGGGGGCTGCATTAAATTTTTCACATTTCAATGCACATTGAACATATGCTAACAGATGAAAAATGCAAGCACTTTGAATTTCCTAATTAAGTATAATATTTATGTTGCATATTATAGAGGGTTGGACTTCATCATGTGAAAGGTGCTAGAGTGGTCTGTTTTCTGGTACTTTAAGAAATACCAACACTTTCTGGATAACGCAGAATAATATTATGGTTAATATTTGTGAAGGAACAAGGGTTATTGTGAGTGCAAGACAAGGCAAAGAATCAGAATTCATTGGCCAAGCGTGTCTGGACACAAGGAATTTGTCTCAGGTGTACATGCTCCATACCTACATATGTACAATAAACAAACTGTGATTACAATCATAAGATATATTCATAAACATAAGATATATTCATAATCATAAAGTACATTGATCTTGTCATGTATATATAAGCTGCAATTGACACAAGAGTGAGACTGAGCTTTCCCATTTTTCTATATAGGGATAAGCACGTTTTTATTACCTTCACTGCAGTAAATGCAAAAATGGTTCAATTAAAACAGAGAACACATGTTCAAAGTTCACAGGATACAAAATGTCATTGTATGTGAAGTATGGTGTTAATTATCCTCCTCAGTAGCTTGGATAACAGTCAAGCCAAAGTTAACCTTTCTGTATTTTTATTTTTGATTCAATTATAACAGTTATAAGAGCGGAGCAGACACCCGAATCTTTCTGTTAAAAGAAAATTACAGTAGTTAGCTCAGCTATACCTTGGTTCATCCTCATTAAAAGGTAAATTCTTCTTTGAATGGGACTTAACTATTGTTGATCCCATGGCCACACTCATGTTCTTTTTATGAGAAAATGGAATTGATTTGCCCATTGCTTCTTCTGGAGTGCCTTTTCAGCTTCATAAGCTAATCTACAACCTCCTGGATTTTCTGGCTGTCTCCATGGGTGTACTGGGGTGGGTTGGCTTCAAAAAAATGGTGAATGCAACTGAAGCCCCTATTCCCTTTTATTGCACTGGATTTAAAAAAGATTGGGCCTTGGATTGTGCGGTTGTACACACCATCTTGACCTCTCCTCCAGGAATGATCCAGAGTCTTCCACCCTGCACTAATCTGAACTGACCCTGCTTGGCCTCTCAAAAGCAATCAGTGTCAGTAGATGCTACAACCTGCAGTGGTTTTATAATGTTGGAAACACTCCTGCTCAGAAGCAAGATGCATGGTGCTCTAAGAAACAGAAAATAAGTAATGGCTTATACCAATACCAGGCTTATACTTATATACTGTACTACGTATAAAGATAAGGAAAGATCATGCAAAGATGAAATGAAAGGCCATGAATACAATGCAAAATACTTTTGCTTCATTTGATATTCCATAAAGGTTCAGTGGGAAGGGATATATGTGAATAAATGGTACCACCAAAACTGATTTGAATAAAAGTTTCTAATGTATGCAATACTAAACATAAAGGTTTCCCTGTCCAATACTAAAGAAGACTGGGTGAATTCAACAAGACATCTCTTGAGCAATTCAGGAGAATAAAAAAGGAGTGAAGGAAAAACAGTTCATTAAGAATTAAACACCATCTTTTTTCCTTGTTGAAAATTCTAATGTTTTTCCTTAGACTTTATCACTGCCCACTACAATTCCACTAGGTAATAAAAAGTCTGGGAGTATACAACTGGGAGCAAGAATAGCCACAGTAATTACCTCCCAAGCTGCTTTGCTGTATTACTCACGTCTCGAAAATGTGTGCTTATCCAACAAGTAAAGTTGCCCAAAGAGCAACCTTGTTCCCAGGTTGATACCTAAAATTCCAATTCACATATTACGCAATCCAAGCCAAGTATTTTGGAATGAGGCAGACAACTTTTGAGAGAAATACAAATATTGTGACCCAAGACAACTCTTACAACTCAACCTAAAACACTAAGCTAAGGAATAGATGTCAGAGACAAATACAGTCGTCTGAGTTACCAATATTAAGAAGTCTTAAAAATACTACAGTAATATGATTCTCCTACCTTACCTGGCATTTCTGTCACCTCTAGATAAATTGCAAACTACCAATTACCTTCAAAAATTTCAATGAAAGATGGAAGAAACATACTTTGAATTGTGTTGAGTTTCCCAGATTCCAAATAACATATAGACTAAATGTGGTTCATAATCAAGCATTTTCTTAAGAAGCCATTCATTATTAATCATATGGCTGGTTAGGAATGATGGGACTGGATTTTTGAGATCAGGAAGTAGGAAAGGTTGATGTTTTACTCTCAATGTTTACTGATCACAAAAAAACCCTCTAGCATGTCAATGTGAACTCCCAATTGCATCAGATTGTCAACACACACATGAACTTTTAGAAAAGAGTTGTATTTTACACATGAGTTATGTGTAACAGTAAACAGTAAACCACTTAGCAGTAAACTTAGCAGAAAGAAACAAATACAGATTCTCCCAGAGATAGAAATAGAATCTATACACTTCGATTAAAATGCCATCCATGGAAAATCAATTCACAGTATGTAGAACTTCCAATATTGGATATAGAACATTTGTTTTTTTTAAAAAAAGTAGCTGAAGACTCTCCTGGATTGGAATATTAGCCATGCAAATTAATGCATTAATTAGTGCAGTTATGATTTGAGGGTTTTTCTTCCTAGCATTTTCCCACAAGTACAGGGATGGTTTTTTAATGCTTATTTTACCTCAATTCTAACAGTCTTAAAACATAAAATATAAGGTCTATCTATATGCAGTAAATATTTATCCAATATACCCAGTCTTGAAACCTTACTACAGACCTAGAGTAACACATTTTTTTTCATTACAACATATCTAAAATGAACTTGCTTATATATTATTTTTTATTCGAATTTCAAAACAAGGTCATTTCCTGCTTCTGTGCTGTGTATTTTGACCTCTGCAGCTACAGCGAGGACTGTTTGATTAGTAGCACAAACCAACATAATTGATCCTGTGTTGGGAATGGATCCCAGCCAGGAAGATATGCTATTTAAACTAAGGGACTGGTGATTTGTAGCTGTCTGAAATGGTTAGTGCTTATAATCAACACCACTAGACCCACCCAGTATTTGGTAAACAATGGGCAATACCATTTGAGTGGCCCTTATTTTTTTTCAGCATTAGGTATTGCACAGGTCATTAGTTGCAAGCAACAGGTTTAGCAACAATATTTAGTCACCATTTATGAATGAGATAGATATTTCTATTCATCATGGCTGAAGCCCAGACACATTGTAGGGCTTCATAAAGCCATTTAAAATGTTTTAGGAAATGATTTCTACATATAAAATGAACAATTTTTGCATACTCTTTTGCATAAAAGATACAGTTTAACTTCTGAAGCTATCTTAGCCAGAACCAAAATACAGTTTCACTCAGTATATGTAGTATGACACACAATTTAGATTACGTGACTCAGCTACAAGAACCAGCAAACAGATAGCCAAAAATAGGCAGAAAGTTGAATGAAGGGCCTCCCAAAACAAAATGTAACCAAATTCTACCAGGGTAGCTTATAATTAGATTTGAGGACATCCATATTGCTAAAATTTGGCTCCACATTTATCAACAGATATTTTCACATATATAAGTAAATAGCAGTTATTTTAAAACATATATAAAACATCCAATCAATTAATGACCTCCGAACCTTCCGCCGGGTCCTGAAGACCCATCTATTCCGTCAGGCGGGCTTGGGATAGCCGCCCCTTGTTCTCCGCTATTTAGTAGATAATTTTAATATGGTAATAATTTTAACTGCTCCCCTTTTTTAGAATAATTTTAAAAATTTTAAGACTCAGGCTTGATTGATTTAATCCCTTTTAACTGTTTTATATTGTATTTGTATTGTATTTTTGTATTTTAATTTTGCCTGTAAGCCGCCCTGAGTCCTTCGGGAGAAGAGCGGGGTAGAAATAAAATTTGAATTGAATTGAATATAGCTAGCAGACAAATTGATTCTACAAGTGAAGCGTTTAACATTTCATATGTGAATAAATGGTATTACATTAAGTCTCCAAAGGCTCCAAACTAAAATACCTAAGAGATATATATATATAAGATCAGGATGCCTAGTGCAATCTATACATATACTATTTGTCATTTACAGGTTGAAGAGGATATGGAGTATACCTGTAGAATGTATAAAAGGTATGGTAATAGATATACCATATTTACATCACATGCAAGATTATCTTATGCAAATTGTCACTGCTTTGTTCAGTAGACTTAGACCCAGAAAATAAGCATGAAGGTATCAATTAGGTTAAACTTTTTATGGCTACAAAGATGTCCTAAGAGAATGAGCTGGCCCAGGAGGGAGAACCTCAAATTATAAAGCAAAGTACATAGAGATCCGTAAAACAAAAATCAAGAAAGAACATAAAACCTGAGTTGGATCAACCAAATGATTATCTAGCTAAACATTCTGTTCCCACAGTAGCTAATCAGATGCCAAGAGAAAGTCCATAAACAGAAAATAAGCAGTGTGACACTTCTGTTTATATTCCCCAACAACTGCTTCCTACAACATGTGGATCAGCAAAGGTTATAGACATTTGCTGGCGATGCTTTAGGGTAGTGCTTCTGGCTAGGGAATTCTGGGAGTTGAAGTCTGCACATCTTTAAATTGTCAGGTTTGAGAAATAGTTTTAGAGGATTCTTGAACTGAGCGGGCTGCAGTTTTTAAGGGCTCTAGCCTGTTTTTCTATAGCCATCTTGCTTAGAAGTCTCTGATAGGTTTTAAATATATTATATATAGATTTATAATATAAATATATTATATATATTTAAAGACAAGCATATTCAAACTGATACCATTGCATTGGGTGGATAATGGATCTGTTACTACACACCCAAATGATCTTCTCTTATCGGTCCTGAATCTTCCCACAATACTTCACCGGGTGACTGATCTCTTCTTGATGAGAAAGGTGGTTGTATTCCATGCATACTTCTTATACCTTGTAATTACATCAGGTTCCCAGAATGGATCTGACTGTATTTACATTTATTAAGGTGATTTTTAATTATGGCTTGTGGTTAAAAATATATTGAATGGGCTCAAAAAGAAAAGTACGTAATTGTTTTCTTTTTGAGCCTATTCAATGTATTTTTGCTGTAAAAACCTATTCAGAAAACTACAACTTTTATATAGCAGTTAGCTTTCATATAGGTATGTTAAATCATAATGGGTGTTTTCACCTATCATGCCAAGTCAACAAGATAAAACAAGCAAATCATAATGTGGCTTCTTTTAGGCGTTTAATAGTAAGACCCATTTTGACACTAACAGTAATGCCTAATATTACATGTATCTCTCTCCAAGGTCCTCTGGCTGAGCATAAATTTTTCTAGCAACCTCTGTGATCCTTTTAACTAAAGCACATGATCTACCACTCACTGCAATCTAGAGAACAAAGTGAAGGGTAAAAAACACTCCAATGCTTCTTTGTAAACAATATTTTTAGGAGCACTGACTGGCAACCTTCAAATGACAGAGCAGAAAGTTTGCAGATATTGGAACAGTAATTTAATCCATGGCACTGATAGCTCAAGATGGCACTAACGTGAGTTCACACATCACACTACACCAGTGTGATGGTCAGTGTAAAGTCACTAAGGTTGAGAAACTCTGCACACTACCATACAGTGCATTGTTTAACTACAAGTTAACAATAATTGACTAAGTTCACATACTGTGCTAAGGTATGAATCATAGCTTTCAAATCACACTAGCTGGGTTCGGGTAACTTAGACCAAGCACAAGCAAACCAGGACAAGAACACAATTCAGGGTTAGCCACCCTGGTTCTCATAAATTTAAGAGCAGCTTCTGGTAAAGCCAGGGAACGCAACCCCCACCATCTCTCCAGCTTTATATCAGAAAACCACGCAGGCCTCTCCCTTTTCCTCTTTGCTCACCACCCACTCTCTTTTGCGGAATAACTAGTCCTTTTCACGTAACTATGAAGCACAACCCCGCCCGGAATAGCAGGGCAACAAAAGCGCAGGCAGCGACTCGTCCATCGCTTCCAGCGTCCCAGGCAGTTCTGAACTCGCTCTGCTTGTACAGCCTCTTTTTATCCCGTGCATTACAAAGAAGCCATTAGCGCAAATCTAGAGGCAAATTCGCCTCAGTGTATAAACGCGTCCTTTGTAATCCGATGTAAAACGGCACCGTATAATGAAAATAATCGCTTTGCACTCCGGGAGCAACATCCAGAGGCACAAGAACTGCACCGAGTAATGTGGGAGTCGAGGGAAAAAAAGGGAACCGTGGGAAGCTACCTTGGGTGCTTTGATACAACCAAACGGTTAAGGAACACGAAGTGGAATTATGGAACTTTAAATCAAGCCGAGATGCGGGTGTCTTTCTGCGCTTCTCGCGTTCAGTTCTTTTCTCCGCCTGTCTTGATAGCTGCTTTGCAAGCCAAAATTAATCTTTCTAGCGCAGACGAGAACACAAGCGGACGCAGCGCCTTTTCACCAGTCTACTTGCTCAATGAAGCCTCTTAACAGCGCAAGAAATCGCTATTTTACCTGGTTAGAAACCCTCTAAAGCTAATTTCTAACAAGCCCTCAGATTAGCAGAGAAAGCCCGTGCACTAAGACTAATTACAAGCAGGTGTCATAACATACATTGCCGGGTCACACAACTTGACAAGCACTTTGCGATGGGCTTGCCGTTTGTCACCTATGGGATTTCACCCGCGTTAAGAGATCCGTTTTTTCTCTAGGCGGCGATTGCGTCGCTGTCCTCCCAAAACACTGCACCGGCTTCAGTTCCTTAGCCCTCGCGCCCCCAAAGCGAGCTGTCATCAAATCCCATCAACCGCGTGTCCTAGCCCCCGGTGGGCTCGGCTCGCTTGCAGGGTTCACCGCCACCGGGTAAGCCTGTCCATTGGGGGACTCGGCTCATGCTCCCTTGCAACGCAGGCTCGGGCGCGCCGACCAACTCGGCTGCTCTCCTTCGGACGCAAAGCGGGCACTTACTTCTCATCCACATGCAGGCTGGGCGAGCACTTGATGGCGAGCCACGTTTTCCAGTGGACGTGGCGGGCTTTGTAAACCTGTCCGAAGCCCCCGGAGCCGATCTTCTCCCAGTTCACGAACTCGCTGGAGTCGAAGGTTTTCAGCAGCCCCATGGCCCACGAGGAGCGACCCTCCGCTTCCATGGGGGCCCTCGGAGTGCTCCCCAGCGCGGCAGCGTGGCTCTCTCCACAGGCACCCAACCCACTGCCCGCCTCGCTTCTAGCCACTGTCTCTTTTCCCCAGGTGACTCAAGGTGTACTCACGCACCCAGTCTGACATCACTTCCGGGAACCGCGGCTCGCCGCTCAGTCGGCGGCGCAATCAGAGGAGTCCCGAGAGCTGAAGTAGCTGTTGGGACGGGGCAGCGGTTGCGCAATCGCCCACTGGAAGAAAAGGTGCGTTTTCCATTGTAATGCGGGGGCGGCGAGGTAGGATTACTTCGGGCGTCTTTAATCTCTTTTTTCTCCAAAGGACAAAAAGAAAGCGGCGTGAGACTGAAGGAACAGAGAATCTTTCAATGAAATATTCATTTCCAGTGTAAAACCTTTTTTAAAAAAAATTCCACCGTTATTCAAAGAGATCTGAAACGAGGGGTTCTCTCTGAGCTTGCTTGTTTTCGTGCAGACGTTTCATTATCCAAGCTAAGTAACATCCTGCTTGAAGAGGGGTTGAACTAGAACAGGGGTCCCCAAACCACCACCCCTCCTTGGGCACCAATCCATGGCAGGCCAGCAACGGGCCACACAGACAAGACAAGCCCCGTTCGTGGGATGCAGACAGCACACAAAAACATTCTCCCTCCCATCTGCAGAAAAACTTTTCTCCATTGAACTGGTCCCTGGTGCCCAAAAGGTTAGGGGTCATTGAACTAGAAGACCTCCAAGGTCGCTTCCAACTGTTATTTTGTTATCTGTGTTTGGACTGGTATTAATCACACAGAAATAATATTATAGCGTTATTAATGGGGCCCCACAGTGGCTCATGCAGTTAAGGTGCTGAGTCTAAAGACCATTGAGAGGTTGACAGCTTGGCAGTTCAAAACCAGAGAACGAGTGCCCTCAATTTGCCACAGCTCTTGCCCGCCTAGCAGGTCGAAAGCATGCAAATGCAAGTAGATAAATAGGTACCACTTCAGTGAGGGAAAATAACAGGGACATGAAAGAACACCCCCTTGGGTGACAATGATGACACCAGCTAATCTTTTTTTTCTCACTAGCCATGATTTTCGGCACTTGGTCCTTTCCTCCCTCCTCTCAGTATCTACCCCTGCTGATGGTCCCAGGGTGACATATATTCCAATCATCTCTACATCCTCTTCAGGGGTCTTTCCCCCTCCCTTCCTTCTCCTTACTGATTCAGTCTGTACTGATGTCCTCACATGGTGTCACGAAGAAAACCACCTAAACATGTTTTTTTACTCAATGATAACATGATCAATACATTTTGATCTGTATCCAGAATAAAAAGACCCATTTTGTTTCATTCTCACATTAAAAGATTAGAAACACACTGGGACTGGGGACAGGCCATTCAAACTCATTTATGCATAAAACTTTTAATGCCTAGGTCATTGAACATACCCTTATCTCTCTTGTATTCATGCATTGAATTTCTCTTTTGACGGTGAAGAATTTGCATTTACTTCGATTAAAGTTCATCCTGTTTTATTCCAATACTCCATCCTGAACTTTATTTCCCTTGACTATTTAACAATGATTCATGGCAGAATGAATGGGCTGGATTCATAACACATTAATCTTTAAACCATGATTTATAAAACCATAATGACTGAATTCACACAACATAAAGAATCTAACTGGTTCATGTTCCACTGGAGAAAAATTTGACTTCCTAGATATTTTTTTTAATTGCACTATTTAAAAGTTTTAAAAAAGAAATATTCAATGAAGATAAATGGAAAAAATATAATTAAATCATTTATACAAATAAGATTTGGTTTATTTCTCTATGCCTGTTTATTCTTAGAGGCCATTACTGCCTCTATTATCTGTTACTGCCTCTATATTATGCACTGGTTCATATATTGCTTTTTTTCTTTAAACTTCTCATTTCTGGCTTCTGGGTGAGATTTAATGGTGAACTAGACATTCCTGAAGAGCAGGACCAGCATTGCAGTGGAGATTGGTAGTCAGATAGTGAATTCTGGTCAGGGGAATGTCCCCAGACAAGGAGAGACAGCTGCTCCTCATGAAGAAACTATAGGAATTGTGGTTTTTGTAGTCATCCTGTGAACTGGGAGTTGAAGGATTTCAATCATAATTGCAAAACAGCCTGTAATGGACATAAGATCTGCAAAACTCTGGCTTTATTAATCACTATCTGATATTATCAGTTTAAAGTTTAAGAGATCTTCCAATCTGCAGGATAGGGGAAAGTTACTTGGTGAGTCAACCTTCCTTCTGGATGAAAAAAATGAAAGGAAAATGTTTTAAGGTATTTTAAACTACTTGCAAAAGGCTTTACAAGGATTTGATATAATAAAGTAGAGCAATAGCACTTAGACCTATATACCTCTTCGTTGTGCTTTTACATCCCTCTCTAAGCAGTTTTCAGAGTCAGCATATTGCCCCCAACAATCTGGGTCCTCATTTTACCAACCTCAGAAGAATGGAAGACTGAGTCAACAATATAAATGGATAATCTTCCATTTCTTCAAAATCTTCAAAAAAATGGGTGAAAGTGCTTTTGAAAATATCACTAAATAGGTAAACAGATCTGATTTTTGTGGGAATACTGTTTAATATTAAACGAAGGCAGACAACTGAGGGACTTTATAAAACAAGAAGATAGTTAATATGAAACAGATGTATGAGTCTAACTATGGAGTGTCAAATGAGACTAAAATATTCACATAGAGAGGCCAAAGGGGAGGGGAATCCAGGGGAGATTCTGTCTTTCACTTTTTCCCTTGCAATTGAGGCATGTTCACTTTTAGATAATAATATTAGAATGGCACAATCAGGAACATGGCGAGGAGGAGAGAGTATCATTAGAGCAACTTACAGAAAGGGAAATTATCCCAGAAATTGTTTTGAGGAGTTGAACACAAAGATATCTGAATCAATCAATGCTAATTCAGCAGTTTTTTGAAGAGAATGGATTAAAGAATTGTAAAGGGGAATGAAGAAGTGAAGGAAGTTAAGAATCTGTAGAACAATTGACTAGAGATGTTAAGTTAATGATAAAGTGGACATTTTGGAAAACAAGAAAAAAGTTATAAACAGAGATAAAAAAAGGTTTAGCACTATCTGGCACTACAGGTAGTCCTCGACTTACAACCACAATTTGAGCCCAAAATTTCTCTTGTTAAGTGAAACATTTGTTAAGTGAGTTTTGCCTCATTTTACGACTTTTCCTGCCACGGTTATTAAGTTGAATCATTGCAGTTGATAAGTTAGTAGCCTGGTGGTTAAATGAATCTGACTTCCCCATTGACTTTGCTTGTCAGAAGATCACAAAAGGGGATCTTATCACCCAGGGACATCGCAAAGGTCATAAACATGAACTAGTTGCCAAGCCTCTGAATTTTGATCACAGGACCATGGGGATGCTGCAAAGGTTGTAACTATGAAAAACAGTTGTTAAGTTACATTTTTCAGTGCCATTGTAACTTTGACTATCTGTATTATAATTAAGAAAGCTGTGGAAGTGACTTACATCTTTATTTTTTGCATGTTATCTCCATCAAGCTGAAGATGACATATACTGATATTGTTTATATCAAATAACTACATATACAATTACATCTGTATATGGAATTTGAGAGTAAGAAATCGGAGATTCTGATAATTCAAGTAGACTTCCATCTTTCAGAATGCATCTTTGTTCATTACAGAGCTACAAAGATACTACTCCAACTTGTGTATGTTATCCACTGACGTAGCTGCTATGCCAGCATTTGCCAGGGTATTAGTGAAAAGTAGATGAGTACTTGGATCAGGATGAGTTCAATACGGTGAGGGACCATGCTTATTTTTATCCTACATTGTCATGAAAGCACATATGTTGGTGCAATTTCAACCAGTCCCAAAAATGGCACTTCCTTTCCTTTTAGGTCAGAAAGAAGGAAAAATGTTTTAATGATGAAGATGTCGTTCCTATTACCATAGCAGGAAGTGCAAAACAGAGGACATCAGTGGGAAAAAAATCTACAAAAATGGAACTATCATGAAGATGATGGCTGAGTAATGTGGAGCCTGCCTGATGTTTGACTACAAAACCCTCATGCAAAAATATCCTGATGAACGCTCCCAGGATCAGGAGATGGGATGTGAGGAGTACTGAGAATGTTTCTGGCTGCTTTATCCCATATCCCTGCTCCATGCCTGTAACCTGGAATTAGTTTAAGGGGTGTGGGATGATGCAGAATGATTGATAATGAGTAAATTATATGGCCCTTGCTTTATCAAAACATTAAACTGCTAAACTGTTTACAGGTCATTTCTTTCCTTGTTTTTAAACAGATCAAAGATGTGTTTTGAATGAACTTTGCAATGTCAAGCAATATAGCAAATACCAGAGTTGATTCTTAATTTTGTTTTTTAACTAACTGGCATGTGACTTCTTTGTAAGAAGCAAAATTTCATAATAAACCAGGGGTATTCGCAAATGGTATCAAACATCAGTACAAGAAAGTGCATGCAGAAATTTCAGAATATTTGCTTTGTTTGGGCTCATACTCATGTACAATCTTATTGTTTGCAGAAACATGTATACAGTACATTTATACTCTGTCAAAGCTAAATTCACTGTGTTATTAATATCAAGCTGTGTGTTCTTTTGTTTTACCTATGAGTATGCCTGATCCAGGAAGTAAGAAAACATGGTTCTCTATCTCACAACTGTCTTAAGGTGAAGGGCTATGTGTTTCAACATGTTTATGATGATTACAAGTCCTCTTAAAACTGCAGAACAGGAAAGAGGAGACAAATGGCTTTTGTACTTAAAATAAAAGCCAGGGAAGACCAGCTGTTCCCTGAAGGCTATTGGTTCTTATGGGGCTTTGATAATTACAAGATATTAAGAATATGAAGATAGAAAATTGAGGGAGGAAGGGATTCTTCAAACCTAGCTACAGTGCTGAATGCTAGCTTTCAGAATGTGAGCTGTAGGAAAGTATTATTCGGAATCAGGTTTATAGATGGAAAAGTACATTACTCATAAAATCAGGTCAGAATTTGCTTGTTGTCTGAAGATCAAACTCAGCACAGGCTAGAAATATTGCTGGTTTCCTTATTTTTAAAAAGGAACACTGCTCCCCTAGATAAGTACCAACTAGAGCAGTGGTCTCCAACCTGTGGGCCAGGGACCATCAGTGGCCCACGAGAAAATTTTGGTGGTCCGCTGGAAAATCTGAAAATTTGAACTTTTTTGTATAGTGTATGGTTCCTGCTTCTGGGGATGGCAGAGGCAGTGAGGCACACGAGGGTGGGCTGCCTCCAGGGCTCAGAATTCAGCTGTACCAGAAGTGCTTCTGAAGTGCCTCTCAGCTGGCCAAAAGCGGGCGAATTCCGAGCCCCAGATTTTTCAATCCATGCCAACTTCCTTCCAGCTCTGGTAAGGGGCGCTGGTGTTATTTAGAGTGGGGCGGGGGATTACTCCCTGGAGTGGAGCACCAGAGCATTGTCTATTTGTGTGTCTGTCTCTCTCTGTGTCTCATTCTCTCCATGTGTGTGTGTGTGTGTGTGTGTGTGTGAGAGAGAGAGAGAGAGAGAGATTTTCTGTCTCGTGTGTGTCTCTGTGTGTGTGTGTGTGTGTGTGTGTGTGTGTCTGTCTGTCTGTCTGTCTGTCTGTCTGTCTGTCTGTCATTTTGTATGTGTGTCTTTCTCAGTCTCTCAAGCAGGAACAAATATCACACTAAAATGTTTAATACTTAAAGAAGTTTTATTTTGTAATTACCTAACTTTAATAATTTTGCTACAATTAATCTTGAAAGATTTTGTTATAACAAAATCATAAATGCTTATTTAATCATAATTAAATAAACTTTTTAAATTTTGTTATATTAAATATTTTATATTAATAAAACAGAAGTTCTCAAATAATTTGTTTTACAAATATATGTATTTTTTAAAAAAATTCGTATTAGTGGTCTGTGGGATTTAAAATTTTGAATTTAGTGGTCCCTGCAATCCAAAAGTTTGGTGACTACCGAACTAGAGCACTTTTTTTTTTCTAAGCTAAGGGCCACCCTTGGTCTTTGAAAATTCTATGGGTATCAATCCAAAAATCACAGAGTGAGGCCCAGAATTAAATCTATATTTGATTTTATTTCATTTACCTTTAAAAATGAATGGCTTATATATTGTTGTTAAGTACTGAACCTCCACATTCGCGCATATGAAAAATTATACCATGCTGATAACCATATCGAAGACTTTTAGCTTTTGAAAGTAGTTCTGAGGCTTCAGACTGGTAACCTCAAAACTAGAGCTAAAATTGAAAATAGTTTTCATCACATTTGTGAGTAAAGGTAGAAAGACAACATATCCAGAACTGCGTTTGACTACTGATCACCTTAAAGATACACTGTACTCATGTAGTTTTCTTAGCAACAATATTGAATTGGTTTGCCATTACTTTTTTCTTAGTTTTTTTCTCCCAATCTAGCCTTAAGCTCTGGAAGATAGATTCTACATCCAAGCATCAACCATACACTGCACTACTTAAGGTTGTGTTGGGGGGAGGGGGTG
>JANHFO010001516.1:88199-98239 GCA_032468095.1 Pareas carinatus
CTCCCTCCCTCCCTCTCTCTCTCTTCTTTTGATTGATGTAAAAATTATGGGGAACTTGAAAGTCCACACCCTAATATGCAACTGTAAGTGGCCTGATAAAAGTACATAGCTGGCTATTAGGGATGTGCAGCATGTTGCATTCAAGGGAAAAGTACATAGGATGCTCGTTGCATCACCTGTTAGTAACTATTTAAAGCAGCTGCATTCTTTTCCTGATGTAGCTGCTTTAAAAAGTTGTCAACATGTGCTATGTGAAAAGTTGCATGCATTCTTTTTCTTTCCTTTTGAAGTGCTGTATAAACTCAAAAGTTACTCATGCAAGCTACATCTGCTAAATTCCCTCTTCCCTTTACTAAAAGTTTATTTTATATCCAAGACCAAAGAAGGAAGAAGGAAAAACAATGTCTGGGCTTGCTTAAAGCATTTGAGATTATCAAGTAATTTAGTTTGATTTTACAAGCTGAAATGCTTGATTTTTATCAAAAGATTTGGGTCAGAAGTTTTTCCTGTATGGAATGAAATATCTCTAAGGTTTCTTCATGGAATTTAAGTTTCTATGTTAGTTTAAGTGTTTAATGCTTTACATTTTATTTTTATTTTTCATAAAATAACCACAGAGGTGTTATGGGGAATACTACTGTGAAAATTACTTAGCTCCTTGGATTTTGTTTACAGTTTATGGTTGAGGCACACCTTCCCCAGATTTAAGCTCAGTTATTACTCAAGAGGAATCAGACTTCATGACCTCATATGTTATCCAAGCATTGATAGCAGTGTTTACCAGCCCATCAAGATTAGCAGTGCAAGGATGGTTGCAGTCAGTATGTTTCCATGGAAATGCTCAAATACCCTATAGAAATTGCTGAATTGTTCAGTAGACAATAGGTATTCTTTCACCAAACTACTCACTCACAATGCTGTGTTTTACCTGCCACTCTGAGCAGTACCTGTGACAATCTTTTCACATATTTTTTATTTGCTAGACAGCTTCATTTTCCTTGAATCTGCTTTTGCAAGAGCCAAATGTTCACCATGCCTGCAGTTTCAGGGCCTGGAGAAAGAGGGGCCGTGACTGTGGAACTGTTCTAATCTCCAATTATTTTGCACATAAAAGGAGGTGTACACAAAAGTAAGTGTACAAGTAGAATTGCTCCTAAGGGACTATGGGGAAAACGTCCTCTTCCGGCCCTCTTCCAATCCAACAGGATATTGCAGGATTAGCTGGCTACTAAGTCAGTGTTTCAGAAAGACCTAAAGTATTGGGCTCAATGTTGTTTTCATTTATTTAGTGCCCAGAATGGCATTGGATGTATTTAAGAATGTTGTGGAGTCAGAGTGGAAGTTTCTACTCCGGTCGGATTCCAGCCGACTCCACCCCACTCCTCACCGGCGGGAAAACAGTGGAAGCTGATTGGCTGGCATTGTTCTACAAATGTATAAGGAGCGATGCCAGCCGGCCAGCGTTGTCATTGTACTGGACTTTCTTACCTGCACAATAAAGAGCTGTTTTCACGATCCTTAAGCCTGTTCATTCTTTGCGACCCCGCACTCTTCTTCAAAGAAGGTGTCTGTTACAGCTGGAATGGCCAGCTAGCAGAGAATCTTCTGCTCCTTCTGTAGGTTAAGGCAGGAGTGAGGAATTCTGGAAGTTGAAGTACACAAATCTTCAGATTGCCAAGGTTGGCAACCCCAGGGTTAAAGCAAACTCTGTCAAATTGAGCTCAGCTGCTACTGACTCCATAGTCATGTCCATATTGTTTGTTTAGCACTAATAAAGAAGTTTTTTTTATTGCCCTCATCTGGCACAGTTTTTTGGCTTCCTATGTGGCCTACTCTCCTGGGATTTCCAGGGATTGTTCTTTCATTTGCTAAGAATCTAAACAAAAAAGATATTAAATCTAGCTATTGTGATAGTCTCAGTATTACAAACCATTGGAGATGAATTAATAATAACATAAACAACCTATAAATGAAACATTTAAAGCAAACAAATCTGGAAGTTTGTATCACAGATCAAATGACAGGAAAAGTTGATCTGAACCTTTTGTTGAAAAAAGCCTAATTTAAATATTGACAACTATTATGTGGCAGCAATACACTGCTGTAAAATGGATGGATGGATGTTTATCTTTCTAATATTTCATACTTCTTTCAATGATTTCCTTCACTATCCATTCTTGAAACAGCCATCATGCTTGCTGCCTTGATAGCTACTGAGACAAAGAAAATGTATTTCTCTCTGACAATCAGCGCTCTATCTAAAGTCATGTTGACATTCCTGTTGCTCTGGATTCTGCCAGCGTGCCAAGATTCTGGCAGCTATGCAAGGACACCAGGTGCTCGCCTTGACCCTGGTTTATATTCTCACAAAAGGACTCACTGACTCAGCCTACATGTTTACAGTGCCAACAATACAATAAAACAGAGGAACATAGCTTTATACTGAGTCAGAGCTTTGGTCCATTCAGCTCTCTGAATTTAGGGGTGGAGGGAGGACAACAAAATAATTCAAATCTTTCCAAGAGATGCTGGATTGAACATGAAGCTATTTCCATACAGTTCATTGTGCCACTATCTTAAGAGGAAAAAAAGATCTGTTCCTTTGTTTCTGCAATATTCTGGCAGAAATGTAGAACCAAAGAAAGATAACAGAATAACAGAGTTGGAAGGCATCTTGGAGGTCTTCTAGTCCAGCCCCCTACTCAAGCAGGAGACCCTATACCATTTCAGACAAATGATTGTCCAATCCCTGCTTTAAATCCTCCATTGTTGGGAAACCCACAACTTCTGAAGGCGAACTGTTTCCTATCAGGAAATGTTTCCTCGTTTCTAGGTTCTCTCCTTGATTAGTTTTCATCCATTGCTTCTTGTCCGGCCTTCAGGTGTTTTAGAAAATAGGTTGGCCCCTAATCATCTTTGTTGGTCTTCTCTGCACTCTTCTTTAGAATCTCAGCATCTTTTTTATATCATAGTGACCAAAACTGGATGCAATATTGCAAGTATGGTCTTACCAAGGCATTATAAAGCAGTGATAACACTTTGTGTGATCTTGAGTCTATCCCTCTGTTAATACAGCACCACATTGCTGACTCATATTTAAGTGGTTGTCCACTAAGACGTTTCACAGTTACTGCTATTGAGTACCACCTATTCTATATTAGTGCATTTGGTTTTTCTTGCCAAAGTGTAACATCTTACTTTTCTCACCTTTGAATTTCATTTTGTTAGATAGGACCCAGTGTTAAACTCTGTCAAGACTCTTCTGTATCTTGGGGCTATATTCTGGAGTGTTGGCTATTCCCACCAGCTTGGTGTTGTTTGCAGATTTGATGAGTTCTCCTTATATCCCCTGATCTAAATCATTTATGAAGATGTTGAAGAGTATTAGGCCTAAGACAGAGTCTTGAGGCACCCCATTGCATACTTTCTTCCATGTAGATGCAGTTCCATTAAGGATTTCATGTTGAGTGAGGTTGTGTGGATTCCTTGTAATGCTTTTTTCTCATGTATATTTAAGGCAGCGATGGGCAGACTTTAGGCTTTTAGGATATGGAATCTATTTTGCCTACCATGAGAACTGCGAAATCCATGAGGTGGAGTCTGTTGGAAAAAGAAGATTTTAGACATTTGTTTTGACTGCCAGAATTCAATAATGCATATAATAATTCTTCCACATAAAAATGTACTCCAGGTTGTCCCTAAACTTATTTTCAGCAGTACATTTTACAAGGTATTTTGTTGCTCCTATGACACAAGCTGTACTCTGCAATCTTTGTGGTTTACTCAAAGAATTATCAACCATCTGTTATTTCTGCTACCCTCACTAGAAGCCTGCTGTTCAAGGTACAACAAATACACATTATTTTCTAATACTTATTGTTAACATTCATGGGACACTTGTACACTTGTATTTCCAACCATACTCTTTCCTATACCTCACAAACTAGTCTGAATCTGGCTTATTAACTTCTTCACTTCTGACCAACAGCTTTAGTACTGTGATCCAAGGGGTGCTTATCCCCCAGCTAATTAAGAGGAAAGTGCTATGGAAGTCATCCAGTTGGGGTACCAGTGGTCATAGAATAACATAAACCACTCCCTCTATTCAACATGCAAGCAACACACAAAAATTGTTAGCACTCACCATCCATGCTCTTCATTATGTGCATCTGAATTTGTTTCATCTTTTTAAAGGAACTGTAGTAATGAAAAGTTGTGGAAGGACAGGTTAATTGATAAAAACCTATAAATCTGCTTACTGCTACTCCTCTATGTATTTAAAAGCATAAATATGATTTTGTGGTCCAGTAGCTGTGACAACTGATCATATTTATATGGTCAACTCTGGACAATTGAACCTCAGAAAGAGGATGCTCAATCTCTGTGTAGACAGTGGCATGGTGGGAGATAGTAAATGTTGTCTGGAGCCCAGGAGCTGGGATACAATAATTCCCACTAAGGTGGGCGGGGGGTGGGGGTGGGTTCCCCACGTTTGCAGAACCGTGATTTAATAGAATTATCAGCTTTGCTCTGGTTTCAAATAATCTGGATCAGGGTCAGAAATAAATCAGTTCAGCTCCCAAAAGCATAGAATGGGTTACGCTCAGTCTGAAGTCAGGCCCAAATTGGGCCCAAATCTTGATACAGAGGTGCCAATAACTGAAGTGTTTTTCCTTGTGCTGAAATAAGAAGCTGGCTGCTCAATGCACATTAGAACCAGTTGATCAGAAATATTTCCTTTGTTACCAGTCAATTACAACAGTTTATGATATACCATGAGCCAATTCCTTATGCTTTGTTTTGCTTCTGGAAAATTTCTGTCTCTTAACCCATTTTCTCACTCAAATAACCACAAAGGGTAGATATGCCTGCAGGAAATTTTTGAGCATGTTGAGATCTGTGTGCACAGCATGGGAAAATAGCAGAAGAGGGTGGAGAAGGAGAAAAGATTAGATATATTTGCCTCCAGGAACAAGTTTCCCATTCTTTCTTCTGGTTCTGCAGGTAGTTTTAACTTGCTTTCATACACAGGGATCCAAGTTTATCATTGCTCATTGGGCTCAATTCCATCTACTTCACGCAGACAAAACTTTCTTTTACATTTGCTGGGCTAGAACTAAAAGGAGCAGATTTTTTACTTTGTATACCGTAAAACAACAAAAAGAAATGTTTCGTGATTGATTCAAATTTTCTTGCACACTGCTGTTTTCTTTATTAGCAGTTGGCCCTTAGAGCACCAACAGACTGATATTATCTAGATTCCAATCTCTGTCTAGATATAGTCTGTGTATATATGCTGAAAAGTCAGCGGGGGTGTCTGCCCTCTTTATGACTAAAAGCTCAATCTTCTGCAGTTCTGTTTTGATTTAGACTCCTTAAATTCAGTGGACCTTATTCCCAAGTGAGTCTAATCACAATATGAGATCATAATCCAAATTATACAAATTAAATTCCCACTTTGGAGTGGAGGAAAAGTAGTGTGCAACATGGAGATCTCTGATTATGTTAAACTGTGACCCCAACAATCCCTTAGAATTGAACCAGCTGAGTGGGCTTCTTGGAACTGAAGCTCTAATGAGTCCCACTGTTAGCCTATTCCTGCTCTGGGCTATATTACTTCATAATGAGGAACTGGCTTGTATGACAGAAGGTTCTTATAAATATACCCCATATTTTCTTGACAGAAATAATGTTTTTCCTGAAATAGTAGAGGGTGTTATTTTACATTTGCTGATAAGACTAGAAGAAGTGGTTGAAAACAAAGGAATTGACAATAGGTGCCTAAGGCTGCAAAAGTATTCCATCTTTTGAAGTTTAGCTACTTTTGAGAGGCACTGTTTGCTGGTGTTTTTAACATTTTGTAACATTTAAACAAGCTTTCACTCTTTTAGCCTTTTTCTAGGTACTTTTCTATTTGCCCTATCACCAATATTCTTCTCCCTTTCACTCTTTTCCTTCCTAATGCTGCCAACCTTCCCACTATATTTCTCCTATTTTATTTTTCCGTTTTGCTGGAAGAATGTGCATATTAATGAATACTTTCCCCAAGGAATCTCTATAAAATAGCAATAGCACTTAGTTATTTAAATAAAATATACTGTTTCATAGTGCTTTACAGCCCTCTCTAAGGCGGTTTGCATAGTCAGCATATTTCCCCCAACAATCTGGGTCCTCATTTTTACCAACCACAGAAGGATGGAGGTCTGAATCAATTCTGAGTCCATCAGGATTGAACTCCTGGCAGTGGGCAGAGTTAGAATGCAATACTGCATTCTAAGTTAGTGTTTTTTTTGTCATAGAACGCACCAGAACACAGTTCCAGCACCTTTTTTGCCATAAATACAATAAATGAAATTTATGTTAAGAACTGAATATATAATTTTTTAAATAAAAGATTAACAAGATGTGAGTTCGGCACCTTTTTTCTTACAAAAAAAGCACTGATTCTAACCACTGCACCACCACAGTAGTTCACACAAAATAGTTCACAGCATTAGAGAATCATAGAGTTGTAATGAGCTCTTTATGCCATCATTTTGCTCACTGCATAACTCCAAAGCAAAGCATCCCAAACAGATGTCTGTTTAGCCTCTGCTTAAGTAGGCCCAATGGAGAGAAGCTGTCTTCGTATTTGCCTTCCCATCCCAGCTGCTGAGCCCTGGGAGGAAGAGGAGGAGACGAGTAGCGGGTGGGCTAGCCGGAAAGTGAGTGCTCCCAATCAGCAGTGGCTGCAGAAGCCTCACCTGCACTCCTCTCGCCCCGACCAGTGGTGGGGGAGCCTCACGGTTGTCCAAGGCAGACTTTACTCGGTTCCCCCACCACCCAAGCATCGCATCCCCACCCAAGCCAGAGCTGACTGCCAGCCTGGCACCACCAGGACGGAGAGCACTCTCACTGCAAGCCCGCCCAGCCGGGTGATGTGAGAGAATGTTCTTCTGGTTCTCCACCTCATTCTCCAGTGGAGTGCCAGTCAGAGGCAAAGGTTAGACTGGCGTTGGCAGTGCCCCACCAGCAGCTTGAGCTGTGCCATGTATGGCTAGTGGGCGCCGTGCGCAGGGTGAGCCGGGCATGCGGCGGGCGCAGCGGTGCATGAACGGTTTCAGCTTCCCCTCTGCTTGGGTGCGAAACTGGAAGGGGGGCACCAGGAGAGGCTGGGGAGGGTAAAGGTGGGCTCAGTCATGCAGCATTGCTACTCACCAAAACCCACCTCTTGCCTCTGCTTCTCCTCGTCTGCACCTAATGTGTCTGCATGTCTGTTCGCTGGAGGAGCTGCTGTGGGTGGAAAGAGGGCAAAAACAGCTGGTGGGTGTTGCTGGCCAGTGCGCGACTTTGGCTTGGGTGGGGGTGCGGTGCTTGGGTGGGGGGGAAGCTGAGCGGAACCTGCCTGGGACGACTGCGAGGCTTCCAGGCCAGCCGGGATGAGAGGAGTGCAAGTGAGGCCAGGTGAGGCTTCTGCCACCACCGCTGATTGGGAGCGCCCACTTGCTGGCCAGCCTACCCGCCGGCCACCTTCTCCTCCACCTCCTGGGGCTTGGCAGCTTATATGGGAAGGTGCTGCTCCCTGACCCCTGCGCCAGGCAATTTCCCAGGGACAAGGACTCTGGTGCAGACTGCTGAGACGCGGGGCACTCCGTCAGGTACGTTCCGGGATAGAAGGCTGGGCGGAAGGAGGCAGCAATGGGTGTCTCAGCAGACCGCTCTCAGTCACCTGCCAGTCATGTGGCCCACTCAGATTTTGCTGCGAATCACCAATGGTCCGCGGCCCATGAGTTGACAACCACTGCGTTAGGTCGCAGTGGCTTTATTAAAATCTAATACTTTGTCACACAATTGTACACAAAAGTAACAAATGCATATATTTACTGGAAACGGAACAATTTGCAGAAATGGTTTCAACAGGAATTGGCAATCCTCTGCATTTTTTCTGTCTATTCTAATTAGAGAGAGAAAAATTACAGAGGCAAAATTCTGTGCAACGTCAAACTTTCCTGTTTTGTCAATCTTGGATTGCTAAGCCAGCTGTAGCTTTAACCATTCCTGAAGATTGACCTCTTCTGCAGCTAGATGGTAGACCTAGCTGACCTTTTGAGGTAATCTCAAAAGCTAAGCAGAGTTAGGCTTGGTAAGCATTCGGATGGGATATTTCCAAGTGATTAATAGGAATATATCAGTGTATCTTTATGAATAGCCTGATAGGTCTGAGGAGGTTGATCTACATCTATACTCAGTAATGAAACAAGCTTGACAATCAAATTTAAAATAATTAAAAAATTTAAATATGTGTAAGAAGTATCGTATTATGAATACTGTTAAACTCCAATGGTTCTTAAAACTATGCAACACCTCGCCAAAAACTAAAAGCAACGAACAATTTCCTCAGGATTAGTTTTGTGCAAAACTAAAAAAAAATTGGGAAGAAAATTGAATCCATGTGGCCACCGAGTCCTCTGTACAGAAGCTGGTCACAAGAAAAAGGAAGGAAGAGTGTATCTATTTGCTTTAAGATTCTCCAGGAAAAGCCCTAGGTACCAAAACTCTTCCAAAGATGCAGGTTTGTCCCATGACTGAGGTGAACTGTGACTAGGAGAGCTACTTCTTAATTTGGTCCTGACATATGTTGCCAGAGGGCTAAGAAAACTCTGACAATACTCATCTCTGAGAGAAGCATTTTCATAAGAACTACAGAGCACAGTTTATACCAAGAAAAGTCACAGAGTGCTGGCTATATACCATATATTTAAAAGCACATTTCTTCAGCAAGTGTGACAATAACGTATTATCTCTTAGTCTTCATTGTGGGGGGAGAGAATCACATCAAAAACACAGCAGAGAATAACTAAATTGTTTTAAGGTTTTTCATTAATGCATTACATTTATTAATGCATTACCAACAATGAGGCTGTCCGGTTATTGTATTAGACATCCACATGGATTACGGGTAGTTTCCACTCCAAATAATGTAGAACAGGGGTCCTCAACCCCTGGGTTGTGGATCACCACGCACCCCTTTGGTCCGTAGAAAAACCTTCTCTCCATGGAACCAGTCCCTGGTGCCTAAAAGGTTGAGGGTCGCTAATGTAGAAGACATCACTTTGCATTTGAAAAATGGATGGACAAGCAAAAGTCTACGGAAGCCATTTTCCAAAATGGTAACCACTTACTGCAGGACCCTGTTTCATGAAATATAGCACCAAAATTCATTCTATGAATATCATAGTAGTAAATTTTGGAGTAAAGTCATTTTAAGTCTACCAAATCGTAGCAGTAAATTTTTTGAAGTTATTGTGAGAATTATCTTTTTTTATAATTAAAATTGAAAAACTACTTACAAGTGTTTATGAACAACTAAGAATTCTCACGCAGAACATTTTGCTAACTGAACAAGACTGAGGATTTGAATACATCAGTATAAAGCAGGGGTATCAATATCAATTTCATTGAGGGCCAAGGCCGCCACTGCAACGCCCAGTGGCCACTGACTCCCCCCATGCAGCTGCCGCCGCCCCAGGTAAAGACCAGTCGCCACCAGGGCGGTCCCACGGGCCAAATCCAAGGAGGCCACGGGCCAGATCTGGCCTGTGAGCCTTGAGTTTGACACCCCTGGTATAAAGAGAAGGAAAGGCAAATACCATAATATCTGTTGCTTTTCGCATTTTCTAAGTTATGTAGAAGTGGGCCCCCAGAAGTTTCTGAAATCATACCAGGATATATCAAAATTTAATTACATTAATCTTCTTGAACAACTAAAACATAGTATCTTGCCGACTTTTAGAAAACTAAAAGCCAGCATGCTATCGAACATGCTAGACCCAACTACCTCACCTTAAACCATTAGAAACTGTAACATTCTGAAGCAAACATTTTACTTTTAGCCGCTGAAAGGCTGGCCACTCTGATATAGTGCAGCCAATACAGGTATTCCTCGACTTGCAACTAGTGATTTAGTGACTGTTCAGTTAAAACGGCTCGATTTAATATTTTTAGTGATTTTAAATGTTTTATGTCATTTTGTATGTTTTTATATGCCTGTAAGCCGCCCT
>JANHFO010001516.1:98475-118510 GCA_032468095.1 Pareas carinatus
TATTATTATTATTATTATTATTATTATTATTATTATTATTATTATTATTATTAATAATAAAATGGGACTCATGACCATTTTTCACACTTATTACCACTGCAGAATGCCCATGGTCACGTGATCAAAATTCAGGAGCTTGGCAACTGGCCTGTATTTATGGTTGCCGTGTCCCAGAATCATGTGACCCCCTCGAGACCTTCTGACAAGCAAAGTCAATGGGGAAGCCAGATTCCTTTAAGAACCACATTTCTAGCTTAACAACTCCAGTTCACTTAACAATTGTGGCAAGGCTGTAAACAGAGGCAAAACCCATTTAACAACTGTTTTGCTTAGCAACAGAAATTTTGGGCTCAATTGTGGTCATAATTGTGGTCATGTACAAACTTGCTTTGCGATAAATCCAAGTTTGTATTGTTTAATCTCTCAAAAATGATGAACAGTTAAACTTTTGGGAAATGACATGTAGTTATAAAGATCCATACATCTTGTATGGGCTATAGGAGTCTATTGTAACAACGACAATCGAGGTTGCAGTTTAATGAAAGATGCTTTAGTATGCCAAAGAAATCTTAATTCATAAGAAACCTTATTATATATACTTAGTTGCAAAATATGTGTGCTATTTCTCTGCTTTATTAAAGACCAAAGTTAAAATGTTAGCTTCTACAAAATGCTGAAGAAATGTTTCATGCTTCTCTAAAACATTTCATTTTTAGAAACGTGTCACCTAAGGGTTAATATTTTAAAATATTTTTGTTTTGTGTGTAGTCAGCTTTTTCTTTGGAATTATTTTATGACAGAACTTCTATAAATTAATAATATGGAGGCAATTCTCGCAACAGAAAAGATTTTTCATTTCTCTCTGATGCCGAACAGAAATGGCTGATATTAGATGGCTATTAATTCCAAGAGATTAGATACATTATGAATTATGGAATACAATTATGCATTCAAAATTTCTGATACACTCTTGATGGTTGCTGAAGTAGGTTTGGTTTAATATTTTCTTAGTAATTGTTATTTAACAATTAACTGAACTGAACTGAAAAGTGATCAAATTCATTTTCTTGATGATCAGTTTGATGTTGTTCTTCATAAAGTTATCAAATCAGAATTTAGTGTAACTTGCAAAACCCTCATTCATGAAATGGACTTCTAAAGCAGCATCTGATTAAACTTTGCTTGGTGACAATTGTAACTTACAAAGCATGGTCCTTAGGGATTCTCGCTGTCCTGTGTAGGGAAAAGCCTCATGGCATGCATATAAATATTTTGATTTCCATTATTATCGCAAACATATGTACGTAAAACATACCTTCCATAGTGCTATTCCACTTTATGGTAAGCAATGTTATGCAGAATGAAAGAAATGATTATGATATGGACCTATAGATACTAGTTTCACTACTTATTGTAAGCTTGATCAATCAAGGCATTCATGTAACTTTTAAAGTAAGACAGAAAAGGTGCAACCTAGGTGCTATCTTTACCTATATCATGTACACTATTTCCTTTAGACTAAGAACTATACTGGTTATTTCTGCAACATTTTGACCACTATGCCATAAATGCAGTCAAAGCCCCGTTTTTCAAGCTTGTCCTAATTAATACAAGCTAAGACCTTGCAAACTGGCATATTTTGCCCACATCGTTTTAACTAGGACTATATATACAGTGCTTTGACACATATGTAGGATGCTTCGCTGTATCTTTCCCCAGCATTTTTGGAAAGGTGTTCCATAAAACCTATGCAGTTTCCACTGAGAACCTCAGGTATGGTTTTCCTCCTACAGTGAAAAGGAGTCACTTAGGGCTCAAGTCCAACTTCTGACCAGTACAGGAAAGCAAATGCATAGTATTCTGAAGAGGACACTCTACACAAGAAATATTTAGTTGCCAGTTTCCTTTGTATTTCCTTAGAATTAACTGATTCTCAATTTTTGTAATCCAAGCATTCGATTAATATACTAGGTTAGAAAAGATTCTTTGTCAATAGCAAAATGCATCTGTTATCAGAAATAGGTTTAAGAATATCACTGGTCAACTTAGTACCACTTGCCTAGGAAAAGTGCTGTTCAAAAATGCAAAGCCAAGGTTTAATTGTTTTTCCCCATTAACCATTGGACTACTCTCCTTTATTTAACGAGCATACACAGATGATATAGGCTGAACTTGGATTTAACAACGTTGAGCAGATACAGCATGTAAGGGTTCAGAAATATTCCCTTTAGTTTGAGTGGATAACACAAATTTTCTTCCATGTTTTGCTTAGGACAAATATTTTTATTTAGCGTTTGTTCAGTCTACCTCTTTGTGGTCAATATCACCTGCAATAGATATTATACTCAAATTGGCACCTGGGTAGTAAGCTGCTATGCATTTTTTTTCCAGAAGCAGAACCCACCTATCACTTGCTATAAATGATACAAGTGGATCGATGATGTCAGTTTGGAAAGGGTCCCTCAATTTGCAAATATCTGCCAGGAACACAGAATGAAGTACAAAGGGTATTATGGAAAAATGACCTTTCACTCACCTGGACCCAAATATTTATGACAGGATAGAACAGACAAACTGGTGAATTAATGACCAACTGGCAAATCAATTTCAATGGGATGAACTGCTTTCCATCTATTAGATAAGCATTATACTTAATTGGCAAGCAGTTTTGTTGATATATTATCTCATTATGGATTTAGATCACGAGATGGATTCAAGTTTTAATTTTACTAAGTAAGAGACCATAAATGTTACTTTAACATTAGACTATCTAATTTCAGGTAACACCCCATGTTGTCGTATGTGTAGAGTGGTTTCTCCATCACTATAATGGAAATGATACATGAAACGAGGCACATATCACATCACAGACTATCCCCACCTTACTTCCATCCAATTTGTTCCATTAGATACAATGGATTGATTGGTCTATGGAAGCAAAAGCAAAACTTTAAACTTTGCTCAGTTACTCTTGCACTCCACTGTCAGACAGGCATATCCTAGCTTTACATTGAAGCGTTCTTCCTCTTCTGTTTGCAAAACAGTATAATTGCATTTACTATTTATTTCCCCCACTTCTTTCTTAATTGATCTCAACTCTCCCGAAACCGGCCTCATACCTATTTCCTGCAGCTGATTAACAGTACCCATAATTTGCTAAAGTAGCAATGATTTTTCTAAGAGTGTGAAATTCTCAAGGGCTTGGCGTTTCCAGTTGCTGGGTTAAGATCAGCATACATCTCATAGTGTTAAGCCTTTTATTCTCCATACGTTTGGTTTCCAGCAATTGATTTAGGTTTGATGTCCAATGGGCTTCTGCAAAGCCATTCACAGGTTGGCTGTCTTCTTTCAGGTAAAAGTTAGTAGCTGTACATTTGCTGCTGCTGTTCAGGTTGAACCTGCGGTTGCCCTGTCTGTGGTTGGGATGGCTGGGCCTGAGTTTGCAAGACATCAGTTTGAGGCACGGCCCTCCACGTTAAGGGATGCTGTTCCGCTATCTGGCTCCCTAAGGGAGCAATGGAGTTCACCAGAGTTGTTAGGTTTATAAAATGAGCTACTGATGGAGGGTTGGTTGTCTCAGGCTGTGACTGTATCTGGATATCATTTTGGCGGTTGCCATGCAACATGGCAGAACCAGTAACTGTATCAAATGTCACTGTGAGAATAGAATTGTCTAGCTGCAATTGGCGTTCAGGAGTGGCCAGGTGACCTACAGCCACAGGCTGTAGATTTGTAAATTGGGTTCCAGCAGCCGTAGTGATTGGAGTAACACTAATATTCGTCAAACCAACAGAGCTAGAAGGAGCTGATACATTCGGATCTCCAAGGGCCACCACCACCTGAAAATAGAGGGATGAAAATTAGCATCGACAGGGCTGAAATTATTGATGTGATTATTAGAACTGCAAATATATGCCATATATATGATAGAAAGGAATAATTTAATCCAATGCTGAACCAAAAAGCTGGATAAATATGATTATCACTGATCTTGATCATTACACTAAGGGCTGAAGGCATTATTGAGTTCTCAATATGCTTCATGATAGTGAAAGGATGATTTAAAATGAATTTCCTTGGGAAGTATGGTAGCAGTTCACAAATACACTCAGTCAGGTTTCCATTAAACCATGAAGCAAAAATCATGCTAATTATAATAGATTGAAATAGGATCATCTTCCTATTTCCTTCTGTAGCTGAAATTTGAACATTTTCTTACCCAAAATGATCTGATTATTTTGAGGTCAAGGTAATTTTATAAGTATTACATAAAATTACAATTATACTGTAAGACAATATGGCATCAGCGTTAATTAACTATAAGTGTAAGCGAATGTATTAACACATCACATAAAGCCTCAATGTGACTTGTTTAATTTTGGATTCATTTATTCTATGAAACTGGCACCATTTATTTATTTAGAAAACTTTTATGATGTCCCAACTCACAGTGGCTATAGCTGGCTTACAAAAATAAAACCACAATACAAAAGCCAATAAATCTCCTTGGCGGTAAGAATCGGACCCTTGATGGGTTCCATATCAACCTGAACTTCCCAGACCTGTTGGCAGAACCATGTCTTCAGGGCCTCTCAAAGGAGTGTCAAAGTGAGGGCCAATCTTATTTTCACAGGGATGATGTTCTGTAGGGAGGAAGCCATCACGGAGAAGGCTCTTCTTTTTGGAACCAGTAGATGGGTTTGCTTAAGAGAGGGGACACATAACATTCCTTGCCTCCCCGCCCTGGTCGGTCAGATTGATATGATTGGAAAAACTTGGTCCTTCAAATAATCTGGCTCCAGGCCATGTAGTGCTTTAAAGGTGTCAATCAGCACCTTGATTTGGACACAGAAGCAAACTAGCAGCAAAGTGCAACTCCTGCAACAGAGGTGATACCTTTGCAAATCTAGGCTTGCACAGAACCATGCAGGCTGATCCAATCAAAGCTTCTGGAGCCCCATGTAGAGTGCCCTGTATTAGTCAAGTTGTGAGGTGACTAGGGCATAGGTGACTGTGAGCAGGGTTTGTTGGTCCAGGAATGGCCAGACAATGACAAAGTGTTTAGTAAGTTGTGTGAAATTACCTAATTGTGGTTTACTCAGCAAGTCATAGATCAACAAATCATAGATAAGTGGAATGAGTAAACCCAGATACAAAAAAAATGTATAAAGCCTCTTTAAGACTCAGCCCAATTCTGGCATCCAAATTGAATGAATCTTGTCAACTTTGTGAATGATGAAAATTGCTCACAATAAGACTCTGACTATTCTGGCTCTCCTCCCCCATAATCATCATAGACGTAATGCCTCATACCACGGATGAGCATCATTAGCCTTTTCTGTGTAGACGCAATGAGAAATAAGCCCTCTTCTCTGCACCCACTGCTACGGAATACGATTTCAAAAGTCTGAAAAAAGGCGTCATTCTGTTTTTGATTCAATTTTGTTTTCCTATCTGCACTACAGCCCTCTCCTTAGCCATCACCAAAGTGTTCACTGAACTCTGCAAGAAGGAAGAGGTCGTTTTGGAGCAATGGTGTCAACTACCTGGCTTATTTCTGTAATCCAATCTTTACCCATTACCCAGGGTTTAAACAGCATCATTGACAGATGAGGTGGAAAACTCCCCAAGTCCATTCATAAAAACCTCATCAGATAGCTGGTCAGAACCATTTTCAAAAGCCTCCCCTCCTGTACAGCTTTATTGCAGTTACCAGTCTAAAACTCATCAGCAACAGAATTACAGGAATCTTCCATTTCAATATAGAAGTACTAGATGAAAGAATATCAGATCCAGCACCTGGCCTACTGCCTATGAGAGTGACTATTTCAGCAAAGGGCAAGCTTTTTCTCTCTCCAAAAGATGTTGTTGAAGCAAATTTATTCACTGAGGGGGCTTACACACCATACGATCCTAACCTTTCATAATTTCCCTTTCTTTCTTTGACTTACATAAGCACATTTCACAAATCCACTCATAAATTCTTAAACATCATTGTGCAAATGCCATGCATTAAACTATTTGATTCAAGTCTCCTATTTTTTTTAGTTTCTATCCCATTTTTCAGTTTGCAGGTGGCACTCACCTGCTGAAGACTTTGCACTGCTGAATTCGTTTCATCCCCTACATTTCCTGTAAACTCCACTTCTTTTTCTGTATATTCAGTGAAGGCAGAATCCTCAGGAAGTTGCGTTTCCTCTTCTTCGCCAGGTTTGTGCTTCTGTTTATGAATTCGTTTATGGGCCTTTGTATGCTTCCCTTCTGGTAATTCACTTTCTTCCAGACCTAGATCTGGCTATAGGGAGACATTTTAATGAAATTCAACATCACCATTCTCATTTACAACACTTTATTTCAATAAATGAACATCATGATAAACTCTAATTTGAAAGCGGTAGATTAGAAAAGTATAAGTAACTTCGATTCTACTTGTTTAGGGCTCAACCAAGACATTGCTCATTCTAAAATAGCACAAAAGCTACTAAGATTGTATTCTGACTAACTATCCCTGCTATAAATTATCATAGCGTTCAGCTATCTTACAGATGTTTGAGATTGAATAGAAATAGCTATTAAACATAATTATAGAACTTTAATAGAAAGAGAGCCAATATGATGTAGTCGCTAAAGAGATGGATTAGGACCCAGGTTCAAGTCCATCCTCTGTCACAGTCACAGAGCCTCACTGGGTGACTTTGGGCTGGTCAGTTTCTCCAGCCCAACCTACCTTCCAGGGTGGTGCTGGTTGTGGGGGAAATTTGGAGGGAGTGTTATGACTGCCGCCTTGAACTCCTGAAGGGAAGGCGGGATATAAATCTAAGAAATAAATAAAAATATCACCAATGACACCTCTTGCATTTCCTACCCTTCTGCCCCCATTGTTTAGATTTTCTTTGTTTAAATTAGCATTTGTGTGTAGCTGCTAACCAAGGGAAATATTTAATGCATATGATAAAACATGCTCTAATCCATGAATATTACTAGAACAGAAAACTGTTAATTTTAAAGGTGTAATAGATTTGTGGTTTTCCTGTGACTGAACTCCATAATATCTCATCAAAGATGTGCCTAAGACATCTCTCATCTAAAACTAGAGAGGTATGACAGTCCACATCTTTAGGAATTCCAGATCCATTGTCCTTAAAGACACGTGATTATTCATAAGCTGCATCAATATCCAGGTATACATATTTAGCAAATGGTAAAATGTATGTCATTAAATGTATGCCTAGTATAAAAGCAATACATTTTGGTTTTGCTACAAAATTTACTAGGCTAAAAATCTGTATTCTGAAAAGAATTCCTGATTAAGCTCCTCAGAACGCCCAAGCAGACATGCTTGGATAATTCTTTTTTGCAAGCTATGGGCCTTCTCTTTATTATACAGTATGAAAACATGAGATTATACAGCATCTTATCTGGCTACATAAGAACTTTACCTGCACAATTCCTATAGATGAAGCATCAACAGTTGTGGTCTCTGACAGCTGCTCCAAATCATCAATCCTAACTGAAAGAACCTGAAAAAATAATCAAAGTAGCATTATTTCCACAATTAAACAAAAAGCATATGAAAAAATGCTGTGGAGACACAGGAAAGATAGAAAAATAGACTGAGTCTATTTTTCAACTGAAACCAAAAGCCATGATGTCTTATTTGTTCTAACATTAACAGCCATTGTATTGTTCTGTGGCAAAGAAAGAGAAGGAAGGGTCTTTCCACTGATTAACACAGTGACTTTTTGAGGTTCTTTTCTCTCAGACTTGTTTTCCTTCAAGCTGGGTATAGAACTACAAGTAGATGAAAAACGTTGTATCTTTTGGCCCTGGAGCTTATGGATGAAGGCTGAGAAAATGCGAAATAATAATAATAATAATAAATTTTATTTCTATCCCGCCCTTCTCCCGAAGGACTCAGTGCGGCTCACAGGCAATTTAAAAAATACAATACATACAGTTTAAAACATGATTAAAAGAATTAAACAAAGCCTGAATGTTGAAAATTTAACATTAAAAAATCAGATTTGAACGCAGGAGGATGAGGCGTTGCTATGATAAGCCCGCTTGATGAAACAGATGGGTCTCCAGGGCACGGCGAAAGGTCCGAAGGTCAATAATTGATCTTATAGCATCTTATAATGTTCTAAGTTGGTTCTTTTTATATGTATGTCTTAAGTATTTTGAACATCCACTGCAGTATGTGGTTCTTTCTCTTCTTGTTAAAAAGTGACCCAAGACAAAATTTAAAATATCAGAATATTTAGACAAAGAACTCCAAAATTCTATATTAGGAAAAAGGTGACTTTCTATTTTAGGCTAACTTGCTAATGTTAGGAATTAGTGCTTTCTATTTTTCCCAAATTAAAAACCATGTGATCTTTAACCATGGGCAGAGTACACTGCATTCTAAATTAAAATTATCAAGGTGAGAAGTGACTTAATAGGTACCACAGGAAAACAAGTGGGTTATTGCAGGGCTCCCCAATCTTGGCAACTTTAAGACTTTTGAACTTCAACTCCAAGAATTTCTCAGCCACCATGGCTGGCTGAGGAATTCTGGCAGTTGAAGTCCACAATTCGTAAAGTTACCAAGGCTGGAGAGCCTGGAGTTACTGGATTGCTATTAGTGTCCCTGAACAAGGATCTATATTTCTTATATGTCTCAGAGGAAGTCAACAAAAATTCTTATTTGTTAATCTGCCACTATACTCACCTCTGGATGTTTTCTTCTCATGTGGCGACTCATTGAAGCTCTAGTAGAAACTTTTGTCCCACAGAGTTGACAATTCTGAGCTTCTACTTTATCATGAGTCAGCTGGATATGCTTTTGAAGCATGTAATCTGTGACGTACTTTTTATCACACACTGAGCATGTCCACTGCTTCCCCACTAGTAGTAAAACAAAACATTTTGTATTAATATGTAAGCACACTTCTTAATACTCAGTTCCTGATGACTTCAATTTTTGCATTTTTTAAAAAAAAGTTTCATGGTGAAAAAAATGGAACAGGAAACCTCTGGCTTTGTAAACTATTCTGAATTATAAATCCTAGCAGCTTCAGCTTAGAATGCCACTGATTAGTGATGTTGGGACTATTAATTTAACACCATCTGGAAGATTGTGGGTGCCCCATTCTTGGAGCAGAACAGCTTCCTTAACTTTGTATTTATCTGATGTTTGGGGACTAAACTTGCAGGAATCCTAGACAGAATAATCAACAGTAAAGCTGAATATTACAGTACAATTCTTTTCAGAAGCATCACTTCAGAGAAGGATGTAGGCAGTAAAGAAAATACATTACATTTATGCACGAAGCAGGTATTTATTAAGTGATTAATATGGAATCAAAAAAGGCAGAACAATTAGAGATGAGGAAGACCTATTTCAATTTTAGGATTAATATTTTAACATTTACCTGTGTGAATTAGTTTATGGGTCTCCATTGTGTTCCTCTCACTAAAGGTCTTTCCGCAGAGCTCACACATGAAGTCTTTGATCCCTGCTAATTAGAAACCATGGTAAGTACCAAAACAATTATTTCTTATAGAGCTGTATATCGAATATTAAATTGTATTTAACAAAGATATGGCTTTTCTTAGTACTAAAAGAACTCAATAGGAACAAGAGTTCTGGGATGCAGTACTGACAAAAAATATTGTTCGGGATCCAGGAGTAGCTGCTCTCAATACCATACTAAGGATAGCCTGGTTTTGTCTTTCATTGATTTCAAGAGGAACAAGTCTCAAGACAGAACTGGAAATGTTGAATTTAGCATGGTTAAAGACAAAATAAACCCAAACTTCAACTTTGTAGGGTATATGAGTTTCTGCAGATAAGCAGTTTAGTCTCTTTCTCCAAAGAAAGGATGGACAATGTTTTATTGGCAGAGAAGCAAATTTGAGTGGGTTGGAAGGATTCTCTTACATGTTACAAAAATCCAAATATCCTCCAGCTTTTTATCACCAGTTCTTCCATTTAGGTGAGCAATCCTTTTTAATAAAATATGTCAGGTAAAATTATATTTGGTTAAAGAATGCTAACCATAATCTTTACACCGTGTGTGTGTGTGTATCCATGTAAAAAATACAGAAGCTCGAACTCTTTGGACATTTCCTAGGAACAACTGTCTGTGTATACAATCGTACTGTTTACTTGATGCCTAGAGTATAACTGTCTTAAAAACGAACTGACACCATTTTAATTTAAAGGCCAACAACTTCCAGGCAATTTGACTCACTCTCTGCAGGGTTCATTAAATTCTACCAATGGGGCTCACCTGTGTGCCTTTTATAATGTTTAAGCATGTTGACTTTCTGTGCAAATTTCCGATGGCACTCCATACATTCGTACTCCTTTATCCCTTTATGCAGCTTCATGTGGTGTCGCAATGCATGCTTTGTTTTCATGCCTGCAAGGGATAAACTCCATTCTAAAACATGGTGGGTAAGCCATTTTAAGTTCATCTGGTTATATTTTATTTATTGTTACATGTATATCTTGCCGTCCTCCAAGAGCTCAAGGGGGCATACATAGTACCCTCTCCTCCAATCTTTTTTTCCAGAACAATCGTAGGAAGTAGGCTAGGCTAAGAATGAGTGACTGTCCAGACGTTATCTACTGAGACTCTACAATTGAGATTTGATCGTAAGCCTCCCTGGTCTAACACCTTAACCACTATACCATCCTGGATCTCTTCATTCAAAAACATGCAAAAGAAACAACAATTGGACTTATCTCTATCCATGGGTCACCTGGTCTTAATCTATTTCACCTTCTAAATAGGGTGGAACTTTTGGGTCCATCTTCTGAAGAACAGAAAGGTATGTCATTGCTGTTCTTATTCATTGAAGATAGAGCTGACAAGAAAGAGGCCTACAGAGCAGTATTCATGGGATATACATATAGCACTCTGTGACTCAATGTAACCAAAATCTGTGTCTGAAGAAGCAAAATAATCTATTTTACAACATTTTCTAAAAGTGATTCTAACCCAGAGTTACTCTATAAGTATTTATTAACAGTAGTCTGCCAATAAGGCTCCTAATACAGTTGCCCTTCTACAAAAAATGCTATGAAACAGGAAATGGGATGTGGCATTTTACTGACTGTCATAATGTATTTTCTAATCTATCTGTAAATTGCTGAATGGGAAATTCATCTCTCCTGATTTCCTGTTTGTAATGATATGCGTATATCCCTCTGAGAGTTCTCTGACTTTTCCAGTGTCCAAGATTAAATCAGCAGGCTGATTTCTAGGAAAGAATGTATGGGAGGGGCACTTAGGGACTTCTGCTGTTACTGCCACAAATTTCTTGCCTTTTGTAGCACCATTCAAAGGTGACTAGTTACTCAAGATGGTCTTGACTGCTGAAACTGTAAGATCCATGCAAGCTCATTACACAATATATATGTAAATATGACAAATGCCTTTATGCCTCTTCTATATATGACTTCAAGTGGCTTATAGCAGTGGCCCCCAACCTTTAGACGCCAGGGACTGGTTTCATGTAGGATGTTTTTTCCACAGACCAGGGGACGTGGTTTCATGTGCTGCTTGGATCCCGTGCATACATGGACAGGGCTTCACTCGCTTGAATGGCTCGGTTTCTGGCGGGCTGCAGACCGATGCCGGTCCATGGGGGTTGGGGACCTTTGGCTTATAGCCATAATGCACAATACACATAATACATTACAAACAGATATTTTAAAAAACCCAATTATCAAGTTTGCTAAGAAAAATAACAGGAGTAACTACTACTGTATTGGTGTAAATTCAAAATAAGTATAATTACAGTGCCTCGAGCAGTTTAATTTATACTGCACCATGAAGAGCACCAAAAAAGGTGAGAATGGGCCAGAGTGCCAAAAACATAACAATCTCCTCTTGCTCCGGAATTACGCTCCCTATTAGAAGGACATTGCTGTTTTGTTGAGGTTTCATGAAAATCAGATGGACAACCCATTCCAGGCCAGATGCTGGTGATTTAGTCAGTCTGGAGATGTGATAAACAATGCCTTTTGTATATATTTCATTGAATGGACACAGAAGGCCTTTCAACTGGATTCATCCTAACTATTTCAATGGTTCTAGTTGTAATTTTGCCATTTTTCATCAGTTGGCAGTATCTTTACACTTGGCCCAAGTCCAATTTTAGGATTAGTGGTACTGTTCTTCAGTCTAGTTGGATAACCAGCAATACTGACTAATAATTGGGCTATGTTCCATGCCCAGTCCTGTTTTGTAAGTGAGCTGCTCACCCTGTTAGACTGGCATATATAGCCATCTTCTATTCTTTAACTGGCCTCCTGAGTGGCATTCCTATGCCAGACTGGCTGGGACTAGCCACCAGCACAGGCTTTAAATTACCTTACTTGGCATCGTTACACACAAGTGGGTTTTGCGAAAAAACGGATCCTGAAACCAGAGAGGGAGCCATCTGCAATCTGCAGTAGAAGACAGGTCAATGGGAACATGTCTAAAACTATAATAACCATGGCCTGCAAACTTGCCAGCTTCACAAGGGACAGCCTGCTGAATCCTTTCTTTTATGTCTATGATGACATTGTTATTATTAATAGCTGTCACATACCTAATGTCAGCTTTCTGAAGTGAGCATCTAACTCTGCCTAATGTTAAGGTCAACTGGATGGCTGAGATTCCAATAAGAGAAGAAAGACTTGAACCAAGAATGACTCAACATCAGCAGCCATAATATCTCGCTCCATTTCAGAAACAATAAGAATGTGCTTAAGACAGCACATATAAACCCAACAGAAATGAAGCAGGACATCACACTATAAAATTACATTTTCCATATAAAATGAAATGCTCTATTTTGTGAGAATAGTCATGGAAATTCATATCCTCATGCCTTACAGATAAGATACCATACCTTTGCCACATTCTGCACATAGATATTCTCGGATGTTATCATGGACTCTCATGTGTTCTTTTAACATGTCCTTCCTTGCAAATGACTTGCCACATTGTTCACAGGCATGACTTTTCACCCCTTCACAAAAACATAGTTTTTATTTTTTTAAATAAAGAAAGAAAAATTAATCCCTTAAAGTGAAAAAAAATCAAAATCCTTCCTATTCTCAAAAAGAAAAAGATTGAAAAAAATTATGTGAAATAAGGAAGAAGCAAATACAAGGAAATCTAAGGGCCCTTTACAGAATTAAACAGAAGAAAGAATTTTAAGGCGTGGCAAGATACAAGTGAAAGTAAAAGAATACTTGTTATGAGAGAGGGAGAGATTAAAAAATACAGTATCAAAACGACTAAAGCAAATACAGGGAGTCCTCAGCTTATGATCACAATTGAGCACAAAGTTTAAGTTGCTAAATGAGAAATTTTTGAAGTGAGTTTGGCCCCCTTTTGCAACTTTTTGCACCACTTTTGTTAAGTGAATCACCACAGTTCTTAAATTAGTAACACAGTTGTTAAATTAATCTGGTTTCCCCATTCACTTTGCTTGTCAGAAAGTCACAAAAGGGGATCACATGAGCCCGGGACACTGCAATCGTCGTGAATATGAGTCAGTTGTCAACATCTGAATGTAAACCGTGTGACCAAGGGGATGCTGCAATGATCAAAAGTGTGAAAAAATGGTCATAAGCCACTTTTTTCAGTGCTGTCGTAACTTTGAACGGTCACCAATGGCTCAGACTTTTTGGAACTTTTATAAGTTGAGGACTACTTGTAAAAAGATATTTTAAAATGTTGAGTATACTACGTTGGAGAATAGAAAAGTGATCATAACAGGTGATATGATAATATCCAACTAAAACAGGAGTTAAGAGAAGGGAAAGCCAATTCTTCTCAGTGGACCATCTACAGTAGTTTTTCCTTTGGACTGTTGTGAAACCACCTCCACCCTTGCAAAGATGACTTGAACAAAGCAAAAGCAACAAACATGGACAAATGTTAAATTGGTTGCCAATTTAAAACATAATATTCAGCAAAGTGTTAACCCACCCACCCACGAGCTTTGCTTAATGTATAAGAATCATTATAATCCACACCAGCAAAATGCAGGCATTTGGAAGAGTTTCAATTTTTAAAAAAATCAATATTCCTTTTGGTTTCCCCAACTATAGAATTCCATTTACAGAATCAAGATGAGCAAAAATTTTCCTATTCAGAAAGAAGAAACAGAGTGAGTTTACCTGTATGAATAAGTTTATGTCGTTCTAAATTTCCTATGCTGTTAAAAATCCTTCCACAGATTTCGCATGGATGAATATATCTAAAACAGGAAATAAGGATCAACATGTTTCTTTTTATGATAATCTGAATTCCTATATTCTTTGAAATGAATTTTTATTTGAAAATAAATATTGGAAACAGCTTATTACAATTATATCACGGCACTTGGAACTGTGCAAATATCTACTTGAACAGTACATCTCAATAAATTTTCCTATCTAGCTCAGCCTTCCTTAACATAGTATTTATAGGGACCTCAATTCCCATACGTGCCACCACCTGAGTTTTGGGAGTTGTAGTCATACTAGATCTAGCAAGATGTGGAAGTGAAAAGGGCTGGCTTGGCACTTCAAAAATATAGTTTCTTCATGGATTCCTGCCCTGAAAGTGTCTGCTGCTGTTTCTCATTCTTTTCTTCTTCCTTGCATGTAGAGATGTTTCCTGAGACTATTTCTGGGGTATATGGTGGACTTGGGGACATACGCTGGACTTGGTTTTTACCTCTGGACAGTGGATAGATGGCCGAAATTTAGGGGAGATAGTTGTGGAGCCCCTGTCATGGTCGGACCATTGTCTTCTTCGGTTGGACTTCCCCATCATTACACCCTGTCGCAGGGAGGCGGAACAGACCAAATGGTTCCACCCCAGGTGCCTGATGGACTCTGAGCGGTTCCAGACGGAGCTTGGGCCATTCCCGGATGCCCTGACCCACAACTCGGCTGAAGAGCTCGCGGACGCCTGGAATACGGCAGCGGGCGTTGCCCTTGATTGGGTCGTGCCTTTGCGGCCTCTGACCCAGGGCCGACTCACCCCGGCTCCCTGGTTCTCCAAGGAGCTGAGGAAGATGAAGCGCCGGAAAAGACGCCTAGAGAGCAGTTGGAGGTCCAGACGCTCCGTTTCTGATCGATCTTCTCTTGGGACCTTTACCAAGCCCTATATGGGTGCAATCAGAGTGGTTAAGAAGAACTACTTCTCCACTCTGATCGTGTCTACGGATAACCCCCCCGCCACCCTGTTTGGGGTGGCCCATTCTCTCCTTCATTTGGGGGGACAGGACGACTCCTCGCAGGGTTTGGCGGAGGAGTTCAGAGGTTATTTCCAGGAGAAGATCGCGCAGATTCGGGATGGTTTGGACTCTGACTGGACGAGTCCAGACGGAATGACGGATGCAGGTCTTGAGACTATTATCTGGGATGAGTTTGAGACTGTTGCACCTGAGGACATGCACAGGATCCTGGGGCGATTTAAGGCAACCACATGTTTACTGGACCCCTGCCCCTCCTGGTTGGTGCTGGCCTCTTGGGAGGTGACACGAGGCTGGTTCCAGGGCATTGTGAATGCTTCCTTGGGGGAGGGCGTCATCCGATCGTCTTGAAGGAGCAGGTGGTACGGTCCCTCCTCAAGAAACCTTCACTGGACTCAGCTGATTTAAGTAATTATCGTCTCGTCTCCAATATCCCCTTTGTGGCGAAGGTTGTAGAGAGTGTGGTTGCACGACAGTTCCCCTGGTACCTGGATGAATCTGTCTATCTGGATCCGCTCCAGTCCGGCTTCAGGCCTGGGTACAGCATGGAGATGGCATTGGTGTAGCTGTAGCTGCCGGCGATAAGAGCCAGCTCATTCCATCGCTTGCTATTGGGGGCGAGTCTCTGGCCCCCATAGAACGGGTCCGCAACTTGGGTGTCCTCCTGGATGCATGGCTGTCCTTAGCAGATCATGTGGCAGCCGTCACCAGGGGGACCTTCTACCAGGTTCGCCTGGTGCATCAGTTGCAACCCTTTCTAGATCATGAAGCCATGCGGATGGTTACTCAAGCACTCATCACAGCCCGTCTGGACTACTGCAATGCTCTCTACATGGGGCTCCCCTTGGGGCGCATTCGGAAGCTCCAACTGGTGCAAAATGCGGCCGCGCGGGGGGTTATGGGGGCCAGTGGCAGAACCCATGTGGCTCCCCTCTTGCGCAAGCTGCATTGGTTGCTGTTGAGTTTTCGGGTGCGCTTCAAGGTGCTTGTTATGACTTTTAAAGCGTTCCATGGCTTAGAACCCAGTTATTTACAGGACTGCATTCTGCCAGCAAATACCTTTCATTGATCGGTGCGCTCCCACAGAGGGCCATCTCAGGGTGCTGTCGGCCAGACAATGTCGGCTGGCCACCCCCAGGGGGAGAGCCTTCTCTGTGATAGCTCCCACCCTCTGGAATGATCTCACCCTGGAGATCCGTATTATTTCGGACCTCCGTGCTTTCCGCCGTGCCATAAAATCTCATCTGTTCATTCAGGCTGGCCTGGCCTGACTCATATTACCTCTCCGCTAGTTAAAATGATTAATTTTAGATATTTTAGATTTTTTAAACTCTTAGATTCGGTTGAAATCGGATATATATTCCAGCTTTTTAAATTTTCTGGCCTTATAAATTTATATTTATATTAAACTCTTTTTAAAAAATGGTGTTGTCTTATATTGCATTTTTGTGATCCTTATTGGTTTTTAGATGGCTGTACACCGCCCTGGGTCCCTTCGGGGAGAAGGGCGGTATAAAAATAAATAAAAAATACTCTGTCTTGATAGAATCAAGTGAAGAAGCATTTTCAATTTTATTTTGCTGCTATTGGTATCACAATTTTTTATACCTTCTAGTCAGTTTTGACTCTGGATTATTCCCTGGAGTTTTCTTGGCAAGGTTTCAGAAGTGGTTTGCCATAATAGCCTGCTTTCTAGGGCTGAGACAGTCAGTGTGACTGGCCAAAGGCACCCAGCTGGCTTCCTGCTTCAGGAGCTACTAGAACTCCCACTCTCCCAATTTTTGGCTCATTACCTTAACCACTACACTATACTGACTCTCATGTTGATTATACTACCTTTCAAACAATATTCTCTTCTATGACAAGGAAACTGGTTGCTACCAGGGCAGCACATGTACAAAATTCTTTTCCAGAGATAAATATATAACTTTAAGTAAAAAATAAAACCAGACCAGTTTTACAGTCCATCATCACTCCTCTCAAATTGTTTTACCTTGCTGAAGTTTTCACCATTAAGTCTATGGAACTGCCTGCATGCAACATTTACCCAGGCATAACTGTTAAGAGTGCACTTAATTTAGTACTATTAGACTTTGTTGCTTACTTTTGCACATTGGGGTCTGGTAGGTTTTCCCGATGTATGACCATATGAGCGTGGTAAGTTGCCTTCAAAGCAAAGCGTCTGTTACAGATGCTACAACCATAACCCTTCTCTTTGTGAACTTCCATGATGTGTTTCAAGTACTCTTTACCTCGGCCAAATGTTAACTGAAAAATGAAACAGCAGTGAATGCACAACACTGAAGGAGATATGTATCATTACCAATTTTGAATACTAATTGCTATGATAAAAAAATTCTCAAGTCTAACTTGTTTAGTTTGGTGATGGCCATGGACAAATGGTAGTCATGACCAGTCCTCAAAGTTTTGGCTGTTGCAGTGACAATATGATCATGTGATATTTTGTCTAACAACCACTTTATTTAGGAACTGAAATCCTGGTCCCAATTAGGGCTGTTAAGTGAGGACTATCTATATTTCAGAATGAATTGCTGTTGATTTGTGAATATTCCCTTTTAAAATAACGCATTTTTTAGTAACAGAGTAGACATTTAGTTAAAACTATATACAATCTACTTATGTTTGAGAAACAATTGGAGAACTTATGATCTACACTAAGGGCGCCTACTGGCCAAATCTGTTGACCTGCCACTAAACACAAAGATTCCAATGATGTTTAATTCAGTGACGGCAATACATGCATCAAGATTTTCTGTTTACAGTTCTCTATTTTTATTTTAAGAGGCCCAAATGTATCCCTTTTGCATGTAAAGACCTATCATTATTGAAAAGTAAAATCTTGCATGTGCAAGAAATCTATGTGTTCAATAACACACAGAGACCTCTGGATCAGGAAATATGCTGAAATATTTTTTCTACCATCTTCAACATTTTTCATGGCACCTTCAACCAATTCCACCCCAAAATGTTGAAAGGAGTAAAACTACCTGGCACCTTTTGCAGCTATACTTGTGGGGCTCAGAATCCACACTTCCATCTGAGTTGTCATCGTTTTCTTCTGAAGATATTCCAATTTTGCCAATAAATTCTTCTCTCTGGTGGTCATCCATTATTGCTATATCCTGTATAGATGGTTCAAATGAAATGTCTTATTCAACCCAAAAGGAAGCTGATACTATTGTAATTATACTCTATAATGTTTTCATAAAACCTCTGAAAAAAATAGCCTACATGTATTGTGTTTTTGTTGCCTCATATATTTTTCTCCTGTTGCTAAGCTTCTCCCTGATATTAATATCTAGGTTGTCCTAGAAGAAGCAGATTATCTGGGCACTTTTCAGTCATGGTTATTCTTTAGTGGGAGATTCTGGGCCAGTCTGTGTTGGTGGGAGAGTAAAGGTTGGCCCAGTAGTTCTTGACTTGTGGGATGCTGCAGGATCAGTTTTATCTCCTCCGATTTTCAACATAAATTGGACAGATAGATAAATAAATAAACAAACATCTGTATTAAGCTGCTGGGACATGTCATGCGACCTTCTGGAGTGTGGTATCATCAATATGTTGATGATACTTAGCTGTGCATCCTCACCCTGGGCCATGGGGGAGATCATGTTCTCTCTTTCTTGGTGCTTGGAGGCTGTCAGGGTCTGGATGGAAGAGAACAGACTGAAGATGAACCCTGGCAAGTTAGAATTACTGCTGATACATCAGGCTCCTAGTCTCCAGCTAGACTACAATAATGTGCTCTATTTGGGTTGGGGCTGGTTTAAAATGCAGTAGTTCACACTTTCAAGTTAGGAGCATAGAACACCAGTTTTGCAGATTCTACACTGGTTGCCAACTGAAGGTGCTGATGTTGACCTATAAAGCCCTTCCTTATTTGGCATTTTCAGGATGATCTTCTCCAGCCCACCCCAGCCCAACCAATTAGATCTAGCAGGGAGAAACTACTGCAAGTCTCACACTTACAGTAGGATTGGAGACTAAAGTAGAAAGACAGTTTTCCTGTTGCAGTGTGATTATCGTAAAAAAGCTTTCCTGTGGAGATCAGATTGCCTCTCTGTTTCTTGTTTTTTTATAAGCTTCTAAAATAACTTTTTTGGGGGAGGGGGATTTGCAATTTCATCTGTCATTAAACAATTCAGGCAATGGTCATTCAAGCATTCTCACTTTCAGTGTTTTCTCAGTTCTTCTGAGTAACTTCTTCCTACTCCTGCTGAGCTTCAGCCTGGCATAAAACTATTACACACAGCTAAATATTGTACCTTAAAATGAACATGAATATGATCTCTCAGAACATCGACTCTGAAAAATTTACGGCCACAAATCTCACATGTATATTTCTTATCTCCGTGGGTCAAAAGGTGCTTATTCATATTGCTCCTGCACGAAAAAATCTGGAGATGAAAAATATTGATAAAAATTATTCACATCTTCCCAAATCATTTCAATGACTTTATTTATAAATTGTTACACAAAACCCAGCAGAATTGACTTAATAAAATCTATCTCCCTGTTTACCTTAAATACAGCACAAGTCTACATGGTTCAGTCCCTGGGTGGTTCGCAAACTACTTCTCTGAACAGAATCTGCCTATCCAATCAGATAAAGCAGAGAAATCACTTTAAAAGTCTTCTTTTTGACTTTGACTTTTATTGAATTTCTATACCGCCCTTCTCCCCACAGGGGACCCAGGGCAGTGTACAGCCACAATAAAAACATACAAAGGAAGTACAATACAAGGAACAAGAATTACAGAGATTAAAAACGAATTAA
>JANHFO010001516.1:123018-136981 GCA_032468095.1 Pareas carinatus
GAGGGGAGGTATAAATTTTGCCACACCACCTAAGCACGGAGAAAAATCCAGCTGGGAGGAACCCTGCAATGATCCCGACTTGAAAAACGACGACCGCTCAACTGATTGGATTGATTGGAGATGGGGCGAGGTTGGAAGGGGAGGAACAAGCTTTCAAACTGTACGTTGCGCACCCTTTTTGCCACAGCTTGCTTTCCCAGGCTGCACTCAACATTGCCCAGTAGAAGTACCTACTCTAAACAACATGGGAGTAAGGAGTGTTTCTGTCCCGAGGAGGGAAATGGGGCCCCCCTCCTCAGAGCTGCATTGCTTTAATGGGGTTTTATTCCTTGAAACCATCTCGGTGTCTTCCGAGTTCCACCTGAGGGGGGGGGGCAGGAAGGACTGATGAGGCCACAAAGAGACTGGGAGTTGGTGCTCCTCCCTCTGCGTGTTTCGAGGCATCTTGGGACAGCCTCCTGCCCCCCCCTCCCCTGCCTCAGTTGATTCTCTGAACCGGATCGGGACAGGCAGTGGTAACCCAATCCATTGGCAGGGACAGCTGCGTGCTCCTGGCGAGCAAAAGCTTGCAGAAAGTCAGCCCGATGGATTTGAGGTTGGGGTGGGGGCTTGAGAGGGGGAAAAGTAACCAGAATTAACTGTTCATTAAATTAATTAAATATATCAATCAATGAATTAAATGCACCTAATATGTACAGGAGACATGATGAATGTACTTTATGATAATGAATGTATCGTAGGATTGTAATCAATGTTTGTCCATTATAGCTTTATGATTGTAACCACAGCTTGTCAATTGTAGCCTGTATGTAAGTACTGAGCATTTACATCAGAGACAAATTCCTTGTGTGTCCAGACACACTTGGCCAATAAATTCTGTTCTGTTCTATTCTATTCTATTCTATGCTGGAGACAAAGAAAGGAGAGAAGAAGGAAGGAAGGGAGGGAGGAGGAGGGAGGAAGGAAGGAAGGAGGGACAGAAGGAAGGGTGGAGGGAGGGAGGGAAGGAAGAAAGGAAAACAGTTATACAAAATCTCAAAAGTAGACAAAGCCGGAGTAAGGGGAACATTGAATAAAATGCCGTAAGCAGCAAAAAAAAAATACAAAATAAAAACACAACAGAATAATACAGCCAAGAAATGTGATGCCATCCCTCTAACATTCTCATTTATTATTCATTTTCCCCTCTTCTAATTTGCCTCAAAAATTCACCAGGTGGATTGCTACGCCAGCGAAAACTTTAAAGTGCAAAAGACAGACTTGGACCAAACTTTGGAGGGGGAAAGAAAGAGAGAGGAATACTCCAATCACAGCACAACACAAGAGACAAATTTGGAGAATAAGTCGTACTGAAAAGAAAAACGGACTTCGATTGGAGGGGGGTCCTACAGCCTCCTGCTCAAGGCAGGAGACCCTTTTGCCATTCCGGACAAAGGCCTGTCCAGTCTATTTCTGAAAATTTCTACTGATGGAGCAAGTCGTTCCACCGATTAATTGTTCTGTCAGGAAGTTTCTCCTTAATTTCAGGTTGCTTCCCTCCTTGATTAGTTAGTGTCCATCCGCTGTTTATTGTCCTGTCTTCGGGGGGCTTTGGAGAATGAGTTGACCCTCCTCTTCTTGGTGTCAGCCCCTCAAATATTGGAACGCGGCTCTCACGTCACCCCTGGTCCTTCCTTTCATTCAGCTAGACACAACCCAATTCCAGCAACCGTTCTCCGCATGTTTTAGCCTCCAGCCCTGCGAGACTAGGCCAAAGACCTGGAAGTACCTGCCACCATACCTAGCAGGGCCGAAGTCACACAAGCAGGGTGGACAACAAGAAACAGGTGGACAAAAACCAGGAAGCCGTTAAGGGACAAAGGAGCTTGAGCACATGGCGAGCCCCTCCCCAGGACTCACCAACAAAGGAGTTGGGGGTTGGATGAAAGCCCCTCCCTACCAACTCCAAGGGATAAAAGAGGTCCTGGAGCCTGTCCAGGTCCTTTTTGGAGTGGATCCCAGACTTGGCAGTTTCCGTCCCTCTAGCTAGTGCTTGGCACACTAGGAGTGGACACTGAGTAAGTGTGGATGTGTGTGTGATAGAGAGAGGGGGGAGAGAGAGAGACAGAGACAGAGACACAGAGAGAGCAAAAATAATCAGTAAAGCTGTTTCCTCTTATTTTAAATTCACTGGGTCTCTGAATCTGAATCTGAATCAGAATCTATTTTCGCCACGTGTGACAGGACACACAAGGAATTTGTCTTAAGCGATAGTGCTCAAACGACATACATACACAACAGAATACTGTGTATTTTTAAAGGACAGTTTGTGCCTCAGTGTTCAGTTGATTTGGAACTGAGTGTGTGAGTGAGTGGTTATAAGCTGAACCTGAGGCCACGTCTGTGTAACGGCCTCCGAATCATCCTGGTTGCTCTCCTCCGCACTCTTTCCAGCGCCTCGATATCTTTTCTCCTATCCATTCCAAGTGTGGTCTTACTAAGGCTTTATAAAGTGCTACTAACACGTTACGCGATGGAGATTCTACCCCTCCGTTAATGCAACAGAATAGACTGGAGTCATGATCGTGCGAATTATTGTGAAGAATTGTGGACGGTTATAGCAGAGGGGTTGTTTCGGCGGCCCAGTTTGGATTTCTTTCTTTCTTTCCTCTCAGAGCCTTGTCCTTTTGTTTCCTAAAATACCGCATTCCTCTCCGTACTGTTTGTTACGATGTTATAGGTAAACAAAATCTCTCTCTTTTTTGCTTCAAAATTGTGATAATTTGATAGAAGTGCACTCAAAAACTCTTGGGCTCCAGGCTGCAGGCTTGTTAGCTGTTCTTTCAATTCCCTCGGCTGTTGAAATTTTGCGTTAATTGCCAGGCCTGGTCCAGCTTAATGGAAAAATAATGTTAATTTCGTTTCTCTTCTGATCCTTAACCATGCCCTCTTGGCCAGAGATTTTAGCTTCCCACAGACAATAATTGCATCCGATCCTATTTGGAAATAAGAGAGAACAGGAAAGGAAGGAGAGGGAAGTTTCGAAAGCTTCTCCGCGGTGTGGATTTACGACTTCGCTCATCCCTGATCACGGACTACAGGCGCTCCTCGAGTGATGACGACAATGGAGCCCAACACGAGGCATTTGTTAAGCGAGCTTGCTCCATTTGACGACCTCCCTTGCCACCGTTGTTAAGTGAATCGCCGCCGTTGATACGTTGGTAGCCTGGCTGTTAAGTGAATCGGGCATCCCCGCATGGTTTTGCTTTCAAAAGTGGCCACATGACCTTGGGACACAGCAACGGTCACAAGTATGAATCGATTGCGAAGCACCTGAATTTTGATGACATGATCGTGGGGGATGGTGCAAAGGTTGCAAAGTGTGATCAATGGCCATAGGTCACTTTTCTTTTCAGTGCCGTTGTAACTTTGAATGGTCACTACATGAACTGTTGTAAGTCGAGAATGACCTGTATAGGAGAGCCAATTCAGTCTAGTGGTTAAGATGCTACCCTAGAAACAAGGAGACAGTGAGTTCTAGTCCTGCGTTAGCCATTTGTCTGGAATAGGAATAGGGTCTCCTGCCTGAACAAGGGGTGGAATAGATTTAACAGTGGTCGCCAACCCATGGGCGAAAATTTAGGAGATTATTTGAATTTTTTTATATAGTTATATGGTTCCTCTGTGTGTGTGTGTGTCTGTCTGTTTCTCATTCACTCTCTCTCTCTCTGTCTCTTTGTGTGTATGTGTCTGTCTGTCTCTCATTCTCTCTGTGTGTGTCTCTCTCTTTCTCTCATTCTCTCTCTGTGTTTGTCTCTCTTTCTGCCCCCCTCTCTGTCTCTTTCTCTCATTCTCTCTGTGTGTCTGTCTCTCTCTTTCTGCCTTTCCCTCTCTTTCTCTCTCCGTCTCTTTCTCTCTGTGTGTCTGTCCCTCTCTCATTCTCTCTCTCTCTCTCTCTTTCTCTCTCTCTTAAGCACGAACAAATATCACACTAAAATGTGTAATACTTAAAGAAACTTCAATTATTTTGTCATAATTAAACTAACTTTAATAATTTTGCTACAATTAAATAACCTTTAAAGATTTTGTTACAGTTAAATAAGCATTTATGATTTTGTTATAATTAAATAAGCTTTTTAGATTTTATTATATTAAATAGGTGCCTTTTATATTAATAAAATGGAAGTTTTCTGATCATTATTTTGCAAATATATGTAGCTTTTTAAAAAAATTCACATTAGTGATTCGCAGGATTTAAAGTTATGAATTTAGTGATCCGTGAGGTCCAAAAAGTTGACAACCACTGGAATAGAAGACCTCCAAAGTCACTTCCAAGTCTGTTATTCTGTATTTTGTATTAGCCGTGAAAACTGACTGCCATTCCAATGGAGGCCCTTGTCATCACATCTTGCAAGGTTTGAAATTCCTTCTGCAAAGAAATCTCCCTCTTGGGAATGAAGCCCCCCTGGAACAGCATTGTGAAGCGTGTTGTCATCGCCGAAGCGGTGCGACACAAGCATCGGGGCATGCTGACTTCGGGTGTGGTGTCGGTTCAGGATAATGCTCACCCACACATCGCTAGACACACCTGAGAATTTCTGGAGCAGTTCCAACATTGCGATGTTTTTGATCATTCCCCCTATAGCCCAGATTTGGTGCCGAGCGACTCCCACCTCTTCCGGTTCCATTTCCAAGAGGGAGATTTTTTGCAGGAGGAATTTCAAACCTTGTAAGGTGTTATGACAAGGACCTCCATTGGAATGGCGATGATGTCGAAAAGCAACGTAATGTTGTAGTTTTCTAACGTGTCTAATAAAAGTTCTGTATCTGCGAGTGTCTGTCATGGATAACCAAATGCAGTTTTTTTCCCGAATTGCCCTCGTAAAACAGCCCATCTCCTATCAGTGACTCGGAGAAGCGCGCAGACGATTAAAACTAACAAGATGTCATAATAATCGGTACATTTATAGAACAGACATGGAGACAGGCCATCCATCTTCGAGACTAGAGCAGAGGTCTCCAACCTTGGTCCCTTCAATGGCTGGGGAATTCTGGGAGTTGAAGTCCACAGGCCTTAAAGGGACCATGGTTGAAGATCTCTGGACTAGAGCATTGCCTTAAGAAAGGAAAAGGAGAGAGGCATTGAAATAATAAATACTGTAATAAAAGTTTGAGGCAGACAATGAGTTATTTGGTGGCCAGTTTTATATCATTTCCCCCATCTCCATTGGCGGACCAATTTGGGAAGGCTGGGCCTATCCTTGACGGTGGAGGAACTCAACCCATCGGAAGGACAGCAGGTTGGAAGATGATACGTTTATTGCACTGTGTTTTTTGGATTTCCTCTGGAGAGATTAATGTAGCTTATATGGCAATTCCTCCCCCTTTTATGACCACGACAAACTTGTATGTTAGGCTGGGCTGGAAGAGATTGGCCCAACCCTGAGTACCAGCTCATGTCTTCTACTACTCTGATCTGTTTGGGATCGCTCTCCAGGACAGGCTTCCTAAATCCAGCTTTCTTCACTTGTCTATCTATCTATTTACATCTATCTGTATCATGTATATCATCTACATCTATCTATTCCTCCATCCATCCATCCGTTACCCATCCATCACTCACACCATCCATCTATTGCTCCTTCCATCATTGTATCGCTCTATTACTTTATATATATATATATATCTCCCTCTCCCTCCCTCGATTCATTCATCCATCCTCCCCTCTCCATCCATCCATCCATTTTATATAACTGCCTATCACATAAGCAAGTGTGTGGCGTACGATCATAACTGCTTCCTTTGTCCTGGATGGTGTCTCTCAACGTTGAAAATTTTAAGGTGGGTGGACTTCAACCCCCAGTATTCCCAGAATGCAAGTCCAGAAAACGAAAACTAGCCAGCAAAGGAAGCTCAAGGGCAGAAATAAGAATCAAGAGAAGGAAACAGGTAAATCAAATTTAGTCAACACAATTCAGTATCTCTCTCTCTCCCTTCCCCCTCTCTCTTTTTCTCTTTCTTTTGGCAAATAATCTTTCTTTCCACCCTGTTACATGACTTCACACACTTCTCATTCATCCATCTATCCACCCATTCATAAAAATGTATATGGCTGTCCAACTCATTCTTAGTGACTCCGGCGGCTTACAAAAATAAAAATCCAATAGAAAAACAATAAAAAGCCATCACACCCCCATGGGGACAACAATCAATGAATCAAATAAGCCACTTGGTGGGCTCCACCCCACTCTGGGGTCCCCAGACCCATTGGCAAAAGAATTTTAAATTTTAAATCATTTTTAAATTCTGCCAACCAGTTTAATATTTTTAATATTGTTTTATAGTTGTAATTATTGTGTTTTATTGTCTGTTCACCGCCATGGGTCCTTCGGGAGAAGGGCGCTATACAAATGCAAATAAATAAATAAATAAATAATATTCATTCAGAGAGGGAAGGCATGCTACAGACCTTTAATATTGTTTTATAATTTGGAAAATTTAGATCCTAAATTATTCTGATTTTAATGGTTGATTTTGATTATTTTGTATACTGGCCAGAGCCCTTCTCTGAGAGAGATGGCTGATTAAGAATATGAAAAATAAATAAATAAATTTTATTTCCCTCTCATTAAGAATAACAAGAAATATTCTTGTAAAATGCTTCAAAAAGGGAAAACAAAACAAAAAAAATAGTTTTTAAAGAACTGCTATTTTTCTGCCTTGTTAGCATGGAAAGGGAATATTTTTTGCAACTTATCTTTCTCCTTGACTTAGTATGAATTTGACCAATCTCTATACATAATCCCTTTCTGTTCCATAAACGAAGAAGTACCATACCAACCTCATTCCTACTGTGTTTGTATGAAACATGTTGCTTCAAACTCTCTTTTCGACTAAAAAGCTTAGCGCATTCCTCACATTTGAATAGTTTGTCACCTAAAAGACCAATTAAAAAACCTCATTATTTTTAGAAAGTTGGAAAATTTAGGAAAAATTAATAACTCTTAAGTCAAAAATTATTAAATGGTTAAGGTAGGTAAAGTAAATCAATTTGGTCTCGCCTGGCTTCCAAAATTTAGCACAGTCTATACTTAGCTTAATATATCTAAGAACCCTTTAATTATGAACAGATTGTGCTTTTGTAAACTGTTTTAAAATCACATTATCACTGGTATATTTCCTAATTATTTAAAGGAGCAGAAATTGAGGGTTGTTGAAATTAGAAAATCCACACAGGCCCTGCCAATTCCTTTGCTCAATTTCTCTGAAACAAACAGGTGCTCCTCCTGGGGTGTTGACAAATCATTTTACCATCCTTTTATCCTAAGCCATGAATACATGCAGCTGATGTATTTTAATTATTGCTTCAGCTACCAAATGTTCTCTGCTTTTTTGCGTGCTGGATTAAAGATTTCTTTTCCACCAATAATTAGCTTTGTAAAAGAAGAACCTAGCTAAATTGAAATTTACCGTGAGAGCGGATGTGTCGGCTGAGATTGCTGCTATTTTGGAACATTTTACTGCAGATACTACACTGATACACCCTCTTGTGTTCCCCAAGCTGCTTGATCAGCTTGCGTCGAATCCCATGACGGCTGGAAAGGATTAAACTTCTCTTAAGGGATACAGAGCTCTGATGGTGAGGAAACCTAACAAATTAGAAAGAAAGCAGCAAGGAGCAAAAAGATAATGATCAGCATATGATTAATTACTAGAACCTCTGGACTTTCATTCTCAATACATTGCAGGATGCCATACAGAGAAGAAAAAGATTTCATTGCGGATATTTCTTTATCACAAATGTAATTTCGCATTTATATATGTAAATAAGCAGTTTGGCAATTTACAGGTAGTCCTTGACTTACAACAGTTTACTTAGTGACCATTCGAAGTTACAACACTGAAAAAGTGAATTATGCCCGTTTTCCACACTTACGACCTTTGCAGCATCTCCATGGTCACATGATCAAAATCTAGATGCTTGGCAATGGACTCATATTTTTGACAGTTGCAGTGTCCCCGGGTCATGTGATCATCTTCTGACAAGCAAAGTCAACTGGGAAAGCCAGATTCACTTAACAACCGGGTTACTAACTTAACAACTGCAATGATTCACTTAACCACTGTGGCAAGAAAAGTCGTACAATGGGGCAAAACTCACGGAACGAATGTTTCACTTAGCAACAGAAATTTTGCACTCAGTTGTGGTCATAAGTCGAGGACTACTAGTATTCACTGTCATTATAAGTGTGGCAATTTATTCATTGTTATTATAGGTAACAAGGTTTTTATTTATTTCCATGTTTCACTATATTTAGCATGGTAAAATATCTTTTTTCCAATAAGTTTTTTCCTTATGTCCTCCACCTTGTGATCATCATACGTGATCAACATCTAGCTGACTTATCATAAAAATCTGGGACTTAAGTCCTTTTTCTTTCTTTGCAGGGAAAGCTTACTTTGTTAATGAACTCATATTGTTTGCAGTGCTGGGTAGCTTTGCTAACATCAGCTCCATAATTCGATCTTCTGCTGCTGAAGGAATCGCTGTGTCATCGGGTGGGACCTCAGTGATAATTTCAGCCACATGGTCCACGGAGTTCACTTCTACCATGAAAAGATCAGTGAAGTATGAAAATATAAGCATACTACTTTAAAAACCAGACTGAGTTTGTTCATCTATACCTAAGTCAAAGTGGATCTACCCATTTACTCAGAAAATAAATGTACATATGATTATAATCTTGTCTACTGTACGTAGGGGTATTTAGTTTAAATTCATACTGTAACTGATACAGAGATAAGACCGTTATTCAAATAGAAATGTAGGGACTGCTTTTAATGATACGTGTCTAATCTGACTCTACATTATATTAGCTCATTGGTTACTGACACTTCCATTACTGTAACATGAATAGTAAATATGTGACAATAAGGTATAGCACAAAGTTATTTTTAGGGAATTTATTTTTATTGGTTAACTTATCCATTCTGTAATTTTATATTACACAGTAAAAAAAGGTGAACAAACTGCAAAATATTCTGTGGGAGAATTAAAATAATGCAAATTAATAATAGCTGTATCATAACTTTCACCACCAGTCGTGCTATACTGAATTCCTGAGAGCTAGAATTCAGTATACTGGGAATGCCACAAGTTTTGGAAACAATTTAGGTTTTGAGAAATGTAACTTAATGTTATTCTTTGATACAACCTACAATCTATTTCAGAATTCCTGAAGCAGTTTTGAAGTCAGAAAAAAAGCCAAGTTCAAATTATGGAACTTGCATATAATACCTGTTTCCTATGTTGAAGTAAAAAAAAAAGTTAAAAAAGGATATATAATTATAGATTGCCAGTGTCATGCATGTTTTGGTAAAAAAATCTGCTTTGGCCAAGAATCTAGAAAGCTAAAATTGGTTAGAAAAGATAATCCTGATATAGATGTAGCAATTATCAGACCTACATTAAGTCAGCTGCATTTATTCACAAGTTATGTTATAAAGGGAGTCCTCTACATACAACCATTAGGTTCTACATCGCCTAAGTTACAATGGTGCTGAACGACTGTTGGCAACTGCACCATGGTCATATGGAAGCCAGAAAGGAAGGTCGCCGGTTGCTGGGGTGACTCATCCATGCATCCTCCCCCAGTGCATCTCCTTGTGTCTCCCATCCCCATGAACTGCCTCCCTTCCTGCCCCTGCTCTAGAGCAGCTCCTTAGCTGTCGGTGGACTTGGGACTTGCAACATCCTGTTGGATTCCTCATTGACTTCGGTTGTAAGAAGCTTGGGGAGGGGAAGTTCCCTCATCTAATGACCATGAGATTCAGTTATCAACAGCAATTAATGCAATTATGTCGCAAGGTGGAAGGTAAAGCTCTCCATGCCCCACCTCTTAAATAATCACTTGCCATTCTAGAATAATTATTTTGTTATCACTGTATCAAACATAAAGTATGGAGATTCCTTTTAACAATTTCCTAGTCTCACCATTAGAATCTTTATCATCCACAATCACAAGAGGGGTTTCTACTTTTGCTCCTTTCGGTTTCCTGCCCCTTCGAGGTTTCTTCTTCATATTCACTTGGGAATTGGCACTTTCACAGATAGTGATGGGTTGATCACTAGGTGTAACTTCTACAACCTTTTCTAGATGAACATCATTTTGACTGCTCTGTGGAATTGTTTTAGCTTGCTCCAAATGAACCTGCCCAAGTTCTGAAAAGAAAAAATGATAACAGTCTGCATCATAGGGGAAAGTAGCCAGCTGAACCTTAGAAGCAACTAAAAATCTGTATTTTAATTTAATATCCCCCTCTGAAGTCAACTGTATTATACTTTCACCCTCTGCACAAAGCTGAGACAATATTAATACCACCCAAGATATAAAAATCCATGAATGCTACCATCTCCAACCCTAACACACAAAACATTATAAATTTACTCACTATCATGATTTGTTTAAAAGGCATGACTATCATATGATCTTCTTTTAAATCATACACACCTGCTCTTTGAAATTTAATGAAGTTGTCAATAATTGGCCTCAAAATAATACCAAATTCTACTGAAATCTCATAGGAAAAAGGCTGAGAGAAAATACGGAACTGAACAAAAATTAACTACAAAGCAATTTATATTTGATGTCTCTTGTTATATTTGCAATTTTACTTTGTGAGATAATACACAAATACAAGATATTCCAGATGTATATTGTAGTACAACAGGGACCAAAATATGTTGATACCTGAAGGATCAGTTCTGGCAGATTGGCTATTCTTGGCTAATTTCTTGAGTTTCTCGAAAGAAAAGGCAGCAGGATAAGTGCTTTTGTTTCGTTGTTGTTCACATTCCATCACAGCTAAACACATATTAAAAAGACCATGTTTTTATTAGTTTGTTTTCCCATTTAGCGAATTTCTGTAACAATGCTAGGAGAGCATACAGAATGATGAACAGTTCTTCACTAATGACCAAAAGCCATCTTAATTCTGGTAATTTTTCATTTATTACTTTAACAAACACTTGGAATTTAAACTATTAAATCAAAATTAAATTCAAGAAATTAAAGGGCAAGGTGTTTGTTTTATAATTTAGCAATATTTTTCAAGGTGTGCGCAGAAAGAGTAAGGAAAAAAGAATCAGTTATAATCATTTATTTCAAAGGATTGTGGGACATTTAAAATTTATGTTGTAAATCAGTAATTATATCATAATACAGAACAATTAGACAAACCAGGAATAAATGTTATTCTAATATAATCCTAGTTCATTGTTCATACAGAGAGCTAACTTTTGTTTTTCAGACATTGGATAGAAGGGATCAACCCTCATCTAACACGCCCATTTTGGCTTAAGTGTGAACTAATTAGGTAAGTTTGTTCAATAAATGAAGTTTTAAAAAATTCTGACTTAGTATTATGTACAAACATAGCACAAAAACCCAGGTCTGGAGGATATCACATGTCTACAATATGTATTTTCTTAACAGAACATAGTATGATAAACAAGGTTTAAGCAGTAGCATCTTCTTCCTCCATTCTCTATGCATTTCTGTTGAAACACAAATCCTTTGAATCTTTGTGTTTTAAAACAAGGAATATGAATCCTGAGGTTTTTTTCTCCCCCTTTAGAGCTCAGATAAGGGCATGGGGACTACAGAAGCTCTAGCTCTATAACATCTGCAAACTCTGAAGCTATGATCATGATCTATAACCAATCAGTCCAAAACAACTCCAATATCAATGTCAACTTCAGAGTCAAACTGATTGGAGGTTAGAATACTAATGATTGAATAGGTTCTATCAAGTCATTTTCAATTCCTAGTAACAACAAAGATTTAACATAGACCACATTGATAGAATCATAAAGAGTACCAATGAAATTGAGGTATGGGAAGGAAAAATAGGTAAAGTAGCAGTAGAGTTTGAGATGGTTACTGAAATTAAGTTTGTTTAACCCAGCTAATGCTAAGAAACTGGAGCATGAAACAGTTAGTGGATCCTGCTTTTAGTTCCATGCTTCTTGGATATGGTTGCTGACTTACACATTGGCTGTGGATAACTCAGCAACTAGCATCTCTGAGTCACTGATTTATAAACTCTTAATCTCAGTCTTCTGATCATTACTTTTTCTTTCTCCTATGTCTCTGTGAAACAGAATAAAATAGACTGAATATAACAGTTCAGATCCAAATGTATTTTGAAAGAGAAAGGGACTTTTGCCTTCACAAGAGAAAACTACTCTCAAATTGTTTTTATTCTCACAACTGTTGAAATTCTTGTGTCTATCACATTCCATTCTTTGGAGCCAGTTTAGCAGCCTCACCTTCCTTCAAATAACGTATGAATCGGGGAAAATAATGTATAAACTTTGATGTGGAAAGGATGTCTGTGTGAATATCCCTACCCCAGGAAAATATCTACAATAACTGAGTCAGAGAAAATACTCTATGGTAGTAAAAAAAAACACCCTCCCCATAAACAACAAAACATACCATTGACAATGCATTGCTTTAGAACTGGCTTTTCCATTTTTTTCGCGTAGAAAGCTGCATACCATACTCTTAACTCAGTTCCCGGTGGAATGTCCCGAGAAGTAGTGAAGTAAATGTCATTTTCATGTTGAAAAGCAGTCAGGTTTTGATGCTCATATAGACTGGCTGGTCTCACCATCATCATCCAGTTACAGTCGTCTTCATTAGATGTATCAAAATAGACTGGAGACCCCTCCTTCTGAAAAACCTACACAAAACCCATGGAGAACTTCAATACAAACTTGCCCCTAATGATCATTTTGATAAAGTAACAAACCATACAATGACTCACTTATTTTATTAGAGTATTTTCTCCAGAAGAAAGATTAAAGTGTCCTCAGCATTTTTTATCTGGCCATTTCAAAATATATCACATGATTTTATAACTGTATGCCATGGTACTTTTTAAAAATGCAAAATGTGCCCAAGGTCCCCTCAAATGGGAAACCCCTAGAAAAGATCATGACCAGATTCCAATGGATTCCCTGTGTTCAGCTATCACTGTAATTGCATAGAAAAAAACAGAAACAACTAGGTTTCATGCTCCAGTGATGAGGAAAACAATAAGTTGAATTGCTCTGACTTTTCCTATCTTAAAAGCATCTTGGCTTTCTTTCCAATTCTGTTCTGAGCAATATGAATTGTGTTTGGTAGCTACTTATACATTGTTGCCATTCATTTACTAATATTTACTAACACGATTTTAACTTATCTTGCTTGTGCTATTTTTTCATTATTCTTCATAGATCTGCTAGAATTTTCCTTTATCTTTCACATATCTAACAGTAAGTGTTAATTGTCTCCAATACAAATACAAGATCTACTTTGTTACCGTGTTTCCCCGAAAATAAGATACTGTCTTATATTAATTTTTGTTCCCAAAGGAGCGCTAGGTCTTATTTTCAGGGGATGCCTTACTTTCGGGGAAACACCTGGCTCCACCCTCGCTGCTATACCCGGGCGCCCCTTACCTCATGGAGAAGTCAGGGCTGCAGAGAGATCGGCTGGCCGGAAAACTCCAGGGCTCCAAATTTGTACGCTTTCAGTCAGCTGTAAAGCACTTTGGAAGCGCTTCTGGTAGATGCGGAGAATTCGGAGTCCTGGAAGCTGCCCAGCCACGTGTGCCTCGCTGTCTCTCCTGTATGAAGTTATTCTGCATGAGGTAAGGAGCGCCCGGGGATAGCAGGGAGGGGGGAACCGGGTGTTATTCGGGGATGGGGGTGGGCGATCTACCGTGTTTCCCCGAAAGTAAGGCATCCCCTGAAAATAATATTTTTGCGGAGGTCTTATTTTCGAGGGATGCCTTATATTCCACCAAGAGGCAAAAATGTAAGTAGGTCTTATTTTTGAGGAAACACGGTATATCAGACTGAAAAATCTATCCAGCCCAGTATTCTCTTAGGAAACTCAAAGGCAAGATTTGGGGATGTCTGTTACGATGATCA